>JAGFNQ010005054.1:0-64219 GCA_024364735.1 Boesenbergia rotunda | reverse complement strand
TATCTAAATTGAAAATGTAAGTTGCAAAAAGACTAGATCTTGATCTTGGTTAGATAAGATATAATTCACGCATCTATGCTAACTCTATTTTGCAAATGATTTTGTTATTTGCACTAGCATGTTTTGCTGAAGCTTGAAAGGAAAAATTAAACTGAGATGAATAGTACTCGAGGAGCCTCAAGTTATCAAGGGTGCTGTCAAGGGAAGCACTAGAGGTGTCTCAGACGACTGAAGCACCTCAGGGGCAGATAAGATGTGACGATAAATTTCAGCACTGGAGGCATCTAGGGTTGATAGAGGCACCTCATGTTGAAGAGCCAGAGGCGCCTAGGGTTGCCAGAGGCGCCTTAGGTTGAAGAGCCGAAGGCGCCCTCAATTCAATGAAGGCACCCAAAAAGAATAGATGCCAAAGTTTTGGGATCAGATAAGAGTTCATGGAGGCGTCCGATGTGAATCGAGGTGCCCCTAATGCAGTATATAAGGAGTCTTCGGTACAACACTCTATATCAACCCTACTCCAAGTTTCAAGTCGATCGGTTATGTCGTCTCTATGCTACTACTGTGTTGCGACCTTGCTACCCCAAATCTATGATCGAGTGAGCTCCTATGGCAAGAACCGAAACTACA
Source organism: Boesenbergia rotunda (assembly GCA_024364735.1). Taxonomy (NCBI): domain Eukaryota; kingdom Viridiplantae; phylum Streptophyta; class Magnoliopsida; order Zingiberales; family Zingiberaceae; genus Boesenbergia; species Boesenbergia rotunda. The sequence goes on along the minus strand of JAGFNQ010005054.1, from coordinate 63,592 downwards.
TTGAGCTACAAATGTAGAGTGTTACACTTTCTCATTTTTGTATTCGATATCTTTGTCCGAAGGTTTTTCGGGAGAGATTTTAGTGGATTGTCCAATTGAAATGATCTAACCGATCGTGGGCCTTGGAGTAGTAGTCACGGGGCTACGAACCAAATTAAAAAAAATAAAAGTGCTCCTACTTTTCACTATATTTTGTTTTTCCGTTGTGCACTCAGAGTTTCTGAAAAGATTTTAAAAGATAAAAAGAAAAGTTTTAAAAATGAGATTCACCCCCTTCTCTCCTTAGTTTCGATCCTACAGTAGTTTCCTTAAAACATGCATATTCGTCTTCCTCAGACATGAATTTGCACCCATGCAGGCCCAAGCATGAGAGAAAGCTTCTCCTTGTGCATTTGTTCAAAAGATTGATGCTTGTGAATCAATATAAATTAATCAATACGTCGTGAAACTTTCAATGTGGGGCTAAAATTCCATTCACAATAAAATCTCCTTTTTCTTTCCATCTCTTTTCCATTCACATTTCCAACAGACGTGACAACCCATGTGGATGACAACATTCGCCGGTAACAAAAGGGTAAGTGAAGGTAAGCTCTTTCATGTGCACACATGAGCTCTCATTCTCTCTTTTCTCATCCAACAGCCCAACGTTGATTTGACCATCAGAGGAGTAACATCGACCATAGCGTTCGCTGACGCATGTTGGCGTGCATGCTTAGAGACAGCTCGGATGATGAGAAGCAAAGACTATAGCTCCAGGAACCACTAGAAGGGAGGTGCGGCCACGGCACAACATATTGAATTCTAATAGCATATCAAGACAAATTGTTAGCTTTGGAAGCATGAACCAACCAGCTATTTGTCCCTTACATCATTTTGGTAAGACTGTAGCTTCTGGTGAAAGCTATGCCTCTGTTTTGTTGTTCTTCATGCCTTGATTGGACATATAATGTCGCCTGACCTTGTGAGCTTTAGCAGCATTGCTTTTATGATTTTGTTGGTACCGGCGAGCTGAAAATGCTACTGGATTCTACACAATGCTGTCTTTGTTTTCTTGCCTACCTAAAGATACACAAACAAACAATGTGGTTAAGATGATGGAGAAATTAGCATTGCTTTTAAGATGAGGCAGTACGTGTCTTGTTCTAAGCCAAGTGACCGACCATGCAGGATCAGTAGGAGGGGGCAAACTGCGCTCCACTTGTTTCCTGAAACAACGTGCACACTTAATGGCCGCACTGGCTGGTGCTGGGTAAATGCAGTCTCTCTGTTGTAACGTGGCATATGAGACGCAACAAATTGTTAGGGCATTTCTAATTGCAGTAAAATGTGGACTTTATTGAGATTCGAATCTTTATTCATTGTAATAATATCTGTCTCGTAATAATCAACTCAACTGTTCCTGAAACGGACATTTCCAATACAAGATTCTTACACAGGTTTTGAAACTAAAAATTAAATAAAAACTTTGAATCATTGTGAGCTTAATGTTCAAAGTTTTTAATTTAAGAACACTAGTGAAAATTTAAAATTATTTTTTCTTTTGAAATTAATTACGTATGCGAGGTCAGTAATCAATTAACAATAAAATTTTAGATTTGTATGGTGGTTTTTTTTCTATTGTGGAGGGAGCAGTAGATTTTTATGTTTTTAATGTGACATATTAAAAATTAAAAAAAATCTCATTCAGAATTTTAATTATTTTTTTTATTTACAAGGGATATCCAAGTTTGTACTGACTAATCCGCTTGGCTGACCAACACTGTCCCACAGCCTTCAACGAGAGTCCCCACCGGTCAACGAGGGTAAACCGCGGGATGGAGGCATGTGACGACTTCACCACTGATGGTATCGGTACCCGATAATCCGACCACGCAGCAGCCTGTGGCGATTTCTTCCGTCAACATACTGCACGCTCTACCAGGGAGGAATCGAACCCGAAAAGTGAGAGATCACCCAAATGAGCCATTACCAATCGTGTCATACCTACGGATGGCGAGTTTTAACCATTTGAGAGGCTTTGGGAGGGATGAGATTTAGATTGGATTCTATATCCTTTATTTTTATTCTTATTTATTACGGCAATTTACCAAAGGGCGTACCTAAGTATTGGTATTTACCAAAAGGCGTACCATGGTTTCAATGTTACCAAAGGGCGCACATATTTTAGTAAACTTCCTCTTATACCCCTACCGACAAGTACTGCATGCAATTCTCTTTCCCTTTCTCTTTCTCATTGTCAGTAACGAATTTCGAGACGGACCATAAAAATGTTCCTTTATATTTTGATAATAATATAATGGAACCTTTCTCAAAACAAAAAAAATATTGAAATTAATTAAAATATTTTTATTAAATTAAAACTAAAAGAACATTTCAGCCGCCCACGTTGGGCCTGAAATGGTTCCATTTCAGGCCCAACGTGGGGCTGAAATGTTTCCATTCCAGGCCCAACGTGCCCAATATTAAGGGACTTTTCTCGATTCTTTGTTATTACATTTTAACATCTCGGAGAAGTCTAAATAAACAATGGATAGCAAATTTGAACTCCTTGTAACCTCAGAAATCGACAGGAACTGAAATTTTTACAATCGGAGCTCTCTAGGTCAATCAGTGGCCTTTTAGGGTCATTGGGGCTGAAATGGAAACATTTCAGCCCCACGTTGGGTATGAAATGGAATCATTTCAGGCCCAACGTGGGCCTGAAATGGAATCATTTCAGGCCCAACGTAGGGCTGAAATGATTCAATTTCAGCCCCAACGTGCCCAATATTAAGAGTCTTTTTTCGATTCTTTGTTATTACATTTTAACACCTCGGAGAAGTCCAAATAAATAATGGATAGCAAATTTGAACTCCTTGTAACCTCAGAAATCCATAGGAACTGAAATTTTTACAATCGGAGTTCCCTAAGTCAATCAGTGACCTTTTAGGGTCATTGGGGCTGAAATGGAAACATTTCAGCCCCACGTTGGGCCTGAAATGATTCCATTTCAGGCCCAATGCGGGCCTGAAATGGAATCATTTCAGGCCCCAATGACCCTAAAAGGTCACTGATTGACCTAGAGAGCTCCAATTGTAAAAATTTCAGTTTCTGTGGATTTCTGAGGTTACAAGGAGTTCAAATTTGCTATCCATTGTTTATTTGGACTTCTCCGAGGTGTTAAAATGTAATAATGAAGAACCGCGAAGAAATCACACATTAGGCCTTTTAGGGTCATTGGGCCTGAAATGCTTGGACACCTATTGCATTGGTGATATCTAATATATAAATGTTTGGACACCTAAAACATCATCTCCTATCTCTGACCTCTCTATTCATATAGAATTTTCAGAAATCCAGATATGGGAGGTCCATCAGTGGGTTTTGGTCAAAACTCACTGATATTTCTAAACTACTCCTATTTGATTGGTGATATCTAATATATAGATGGTTGGACACCTAAAACATCATCTCCTACCTCTAACCTCTCTATTCATATGGAGTTTTCAGAAATCCAGATATGGGAGGTCCATCAGTGGATTTTGAGCAAAACCCACTGATGGAACTAAACTAAACCTATAACTTTGAAAAAAATAAAAATTTGAGGTTATGGACACCTAAAATACTTTCTCCAACCTCATCCCTAACTTTTTAGCTGGGGGTTTCAGAAATCCAGATATGGGAGGTCCATCAGTGGGTTTTGAGCAAAACCCAATGATGGAACTAAACTAGACCTATAGCTTTGGAAAAAATAAAAATTTTAGGTTATGGACACCTAAAATACTTTCTCCAACCTCATCCCTAACATTTTAGCTGGGGGTTTCAGAAATCCAGATATGGGAGGTCCATCAGTGGGTTTTGAGAAAAACCCACTGATGGAACTAAACTAGACCTATAGCTTTGGAAAAAATAAAAATTTGAGGTTATGGACACATAAAATACTTTCTCCAACCTCAACAATAACTTTTTAGCTGGAGGTTTCAGAAATCCAGATATGGGAGGTCCATCAGTGGGTTTTGAGCAAAACCCACTGATGGAACTAAACTAGACCTATAGCTTTGGAAAAAAATAAAAATTTGAGGTTATGGACACCTAAAATACTTTCTCCAACCTCATCCCTAACTTTTTAGCTGAGGGTTTCAGAAATCCAGATATGGGAGGTCCATTAGTGGGTTTTGATCAAAACCCACTGATGGAACTAAACTAGACATATAGCTTTGGAAAAAATAAAAATTTTAGGTTATGGACACCTAAAATACTTTCTCCAACCTCATCCATAACTTTTTAGCTGGGGGTTTCAGAAATCCAGATATGGGAGGTCCATCAGTGGGTTTTGAGCAAAACCCACTGATGGAACTAAACTAGACCTATAGCTTTGGAAAAAATAAAAATTTTAGGTTATGGACACCTAAAATACTTTCTCCAACCTCATCCCTAACTTTTTAGCTGGGGGTTTCAGAAATCCAGATATGGGAGGTCCATTAGTGGGTTTTGAGCAAACCCCACTGATGGAACTAAACTAGACCTATAACTTTAGAAAAAATAAAAATTTGAGGTTATGGACACCTAAAATACTTTCTCCAACCTCAACAATAACCTTTTAGCTGGGGGTTTCAGAAATCCAGATATGGGAGGTCCATTAGTGGGTTTTGAGCAAAACCCACTGATGGAACTAAACTAGACCTATAGCTTTCAAAACCTCTTTATTATTAAATTTTAACACTTCGTAGAAGTCCAAATAAATAATGGATAGCAAATTTGAACTCCTTGTAATCTCAGAAATCCACAGGAACTGAAATTTTTACAATCGGAGTTCTCTAGGTCAATCAGTGACCTTTTAGGGTCATTGGGGCTGAAATGGAAACATTTCAGCCCCACGTTGGGCCTGAAATGATTCCATTTCAGGCCCGATGCGGGCCTGAAATGGAATCATTTCAGGCCCGATGCGGGCCTGAAATGGAATCATTTCAGGCCCTACGTGGGGCTGAAATGTTTCCATTTCAGCCCCAATGACCCTAAAAGGTCACTGATTGACCTAGAGAACTCCGATTGTAAAAATTTCAGTTCCTGTGGATTTCTGAGATTACTAGGAGTTCAAATTTGCTATCCATTATTTATTTAGACTTCTCCGAGGTGTTAAAATGTAATAACAAAGGATTGAAAAAAGACTCTTAATATTGGACACGTTGGGGCTGAAATGGAAACATTTCAGCCCCACGTTGGGCCTGAAATGATTCCATTTCAGGCCCAACGTGGGCCTGAAATGGAATCATTTCAGGCCCAACGTGGGGCTGAAATGTTTCCATTTCATCCCCAATGACCCTAAAAGGCCACTGATTGACCTAGAGAGCTCCGATTGTAAAAATTTCAGTTCCTGTGGATTTCTGAGGTTACAAGGAGTTCAAATTTGCTATCCATTGTTTATTTGGACTTCTCCGAGGTATTAAAATGTAATAACAAAGAGGTTGGAGAAAGTATTTTAGGTGTCCATAACCTCAAATTTTTATTTTTTTCAAAGCTATAGGTCTAATTTAGTTCCATCAGTGGGTTTTGCTCAAAACCCACTGATGGACCTCCCATATCTGGATTTCTGAAACCCCCAGCTAAAAAGTTAGGGATGAGGTTGGAGAAAGTATTTTAGGTGTCCATAACCTCAAATTTTTATTTTTTCTAAAGTTATAGGTCTAGTTTAGTTCCATCAGTGGGTTTTGCTCAAAACCCACTGATGGACCTCCCATATCTGGATATCTGAAACCCCCAGCTGAAAAGTTATGGATGAGGTTGGAGAAAGTATTTTAGGTGTCCATAACCTAAAATTTTTATTTTTTCCAAAGCTATAGGTCTAGTTTAGTTCCATCAGTGGGTTTTGCTCAAAACCCACTGATGGACCTCCCATATCTGGATTTCTGAAACCCCCAGCTAAAAAGTTAGGGATGAGGTTGGAGAAAGTATTTTAGGTGTACATAACCTAAAATTTTTATTTTTTCCAAAGCTATAGGTCTAGTTTAGTTCCATCAGTGGGTTTTGCTCAAAACCCACTGATGGACCTCCCATATCTGGATTTCTGAAACCCCTAGCTAAAAAGTTAGGGATGAGGTTAGAGAAAGTATTTTAGGTGTCCATAACCTCAAATTTTTATTTTTTTCCAAAGCTATAGGTCTAGTTTAGTTCCATCAGTGGGTTTTGCTCAAAACCCACTGATGGACCTCCCATATCTGGATTTCTGAAACCCCTAGCTAAAAAGTTATTGTTGAGGTTGGAGAAAGTATTTTAGGTGTCTATAACCTCAAATTTTTATTTTTTCCAAAGCTATAGGTCTAGTTTAGTTCCATCAGTTGGTTTTTCTCAAAACCCACTAATGGACCTCCCATATCTGGATTTCTGAAACCCCCAGCTAAAAAGTTAGGGATGAGGTTGGAGAAAGTATTTTAGGTGTCCATAACCTAAAATTTTTATTTTTTCCAAAGCTATAGGTCTAGTTTAGTTGCATCATTGGGTTTTGCTCAAAACCCACTGATGGACCTCCCATATCTGGATTTCTGAAACCCCCAGCTAAAAAGTTAGGGATGAGGTTGGAGAAAGTATTTTAGGTGTCCATAACCTCAAATTTTTATTTTTTTTCAAAGCTATAGGTTTAGTTTAGTTCCATCAGTGGGTTTTGCTCAAAACCCACTGATGGACCTCTCATATCTGGATTTCTGAAAACTCCATATGAATAGAGAGGTTAGAGGTAGGAGATGATGTTTTAGGTGTCCAACCATCTATATATTAGATATCACCAATCAAATAGGAGTAGTTTAGAAATATCAGTGAGTTTTGACCAAAACCCACTGATGGACCTCCCATATCTGAATTTCTGAAAATTCTATATGAATAGAGAGGTCAGAGGTAGGAGATGATGTTTTAGGTGTCCAAACATCTATATATTAGATATCACCAATGCAATAGGTGTCCAAGCATTTCAGGCCCAATGACCCTAAAAGGCCTAATGTGTGATTTCTTCGCGGTTCTTCATTATTACATTTTAACACCTCGGAGAAGTCCAAATAAACAATGGATAGCAAATTTGAACTCCTTGTAACCTCAGAAATCCACAGAAACTGAAATTTTTACAATTGGAGCTCTCTAGGTCAATCAGTGACCTTTTAGGGTCATTGGGGCTGAAATGGAAACATTTCAGCCCCACGTTGGGCCTGAAATGATTCCATTTCAGGCCCAATGCGGGCCTGAAATGGAATCATTTCAGGCCCAACGTGGGGCTGAAATGTTTCTATTTCAGCCCCAATGACCCTAAAAGGTCACTGATTGACCTAGAGAACTCCGATTGTAAAAATTTCAGTTCCTATGGATTTCTGAGGTTACAAGGAGTTCAAATTTGCTATCCATTATTTATTTGGACTTCTCCGAGGTGTTAAAATGTAATAACAAAGAATCGAAAAAAGACTCTTAATATTGGGCACGTTGGGGCTGAAATTGAAACATTTCAGCCCCATGTTGGGCCTGAAATGATTCTATTTCAGGCCCACGTTGGGCCTGAAATAATTCCATTTCAGGCCCAACGTGGGGCTGAAATGTTTCCATTTCAGCCCCAATGACCCTAAAAGGCCACTGATTGACCTAGAGAGCTCCGATTGTAAAAATTTCAGTTCTTGTGGATTTCTGAGGTTACAAGGAGTTCAAATTTGCTATCCATTGTTTATTTAGACTTCTCCGAGATGTTAAAATGTAATAACAAAGAATCGAGAAAAGTCCCTTAATATTGGGCATGTTGGGCCTGAAATGGAACCATTTCAGGCCCAACGTGGGCGGTTGAAATGTTCTTTTAGTTTTAATTTAATAAAAATATTTTAATTAATTTTAATATTTTTTTTTGTTTTGAGAAAGGTTCCGTTATATTATTATCAAAATATAAAGGAACATCTTTTTATGGTCCGTCTCGAAATTCGTTACTGACAATGAGAAAGAGAAAGGGAAAGAGAATTGCATGCAGTACTTGTCGGTAGGGGTATAAGAGGAAGTTTACTAAAATATGTGCGCCCTTTGGTAACATTGAAACCATGGTACGCCTTTTTGTAAATACCAATACTTAGGTACGCCCTTTGGTAAATTGCCGTATTTATTATATTCATCTCCATTCCATCTTCATCCCTATCAAATATTCAACTTATACATCTTCATGCTCATATCCATCGAATCGAATGATCAAATATTCATATCTATCCAAATTTCCGCCTATCATTATATTTTTTTCAAAATTGAATTATTTCGATAAAGCGATAGGTATTTATTAAATTCTTAAAAAAATAATTAAAAAAAATTAAAAATACAAATTTACAAATTAAACATCATAAAAAAATATTAAAAATAATTTATCTCGACACGATTTATCCTATAAAAATAACATCAACTCTAACTTAGTTATATTAATAATTTAATTGAATATTTGAGTCGATATGAATAAGAATTTAACCGACTTATCTTTATATCCAAATTCAAAAATTTCATACCTGATATTTAATCGGATTTAAAAAATCCCTTCTTCTCCTTTTTCGAATTGAACATCCAATTCTTCTAATCCTGATTACGAGGGAATTATTGTCTCTCTCTCTGCATGTATTTTTTTGCATAGTTGCTAATCCACAGCTATTACTTATTAAAGTTAGTCATAAAGTCAAGCATTTGAATTATTTCAGAAACAGGAGCCATTCTTTTGATGATCACACGTTAGAAAAAAAACAAAAAATAACAGAGGGATGAGATGGATATTCTCGAGGAATATGGTTAGAAGAATAGAATGAATGATTAAAGAATCTCGATTCAATCTCGGGAAAGCAAATAACAAGGCTGTAATGAAATAGTGAAAAGAGTGACCCTTTTTAATTTCTTACTAACAGGCACTCCAGAATATCTCGTTCGATGTTGACTTGCACTTCTAAACAAACTCTTAAAGTAGTTTTATCTATATTTTTTTTATTAAAATTATCAAATAATTGAGCTATAAACTTTTTTAAAAAATATTTAAAAATTAAATAAAAATTTCTTTTTATTTGGATAAAACATGAATTTAAACTATGCTAAATTTATAAATGCTCCTATGTGTTTTTTTAATCTAATGAAGTCATTATATGTATCTCTTTCTTTTCACAATAAATATATATATATATATATATATATATCCTGAATTTTTAATTGATATATTCTCCCAATTAAACTAGTTTAAGTTCCCAAGTAAGCACTTGTATGTTATCCTAGATCCTCTAGGGTTTCTATATATCTTTCTTTTCCAAGTTAGAGTAGGTTTAGGACTATGTAGCAATTTTAAAAAACTATTTTATGGATTTAAACTGGTCTAAGTTCACAAATAAGCACCCCTATGCATGTGTTTCGTGGGTCCTTTGAATTTATTACATGTCTTCCTTTTATGTAGTAGTTTTTTTTTCCAGAACTATTATAAGGTTTTAAAATGGAAACGAAACACTTCTATGAGTTACCTAGACCCTCTTGAATTGTATGTCTTCCCTTTTAAATTTATAAAGTTTAGAGTCATGTAGCATTTTTTTTCTTTCAAAACTACTAGATAGACTCAAACTGAGCTAATTTCATAAATAGATACTTCTATGCATGTCCTTGATCCTCCAAATTGTCATATGACTTTCTTTTCTAAATTAGATTAGTTTGATGTTGAAACTTTTGGCTCTCAAGTGGTTCGGTGCGACCATGATTTTTTATATTTGAATAAAGGGTTTAAATTAGATCTTATATTTGTGTTTTGATCAATGTGCTTGAGTGTGCAAGGAATTAGCCCCCGGGGCTATGGTGCAGCGGTAAGGTCACTAGTTGTTAACCCAGACATCCGCGGTTCGATCCCCAGCTATGACGCATTTTGCAGGAATTTTTCCTCCAAATGGGGCGCGAACCCTGGGACCCTATACTTCTAGACTGGCCACCGCGAGCGCTTCCCGATTTATCCTGGTGACCGGTGGGAAAATTCCATGGGGTCGGGCCGGTCACCCCAGGTTCAATTTGTCTGCTGCCTGGTTCATCATTTTTTTTGAGTGTGCAAGGAATTCCTCCTGGGATTATGATGCAGCGAAAGAGTAATTAATTGTCTATGTCTCAAGCATTTGCGGTTCGATTCCTAGCTATGGAAAATTTTATAGGAATTTTTTCTCTAAATGAAGTATGTAACAGTGGGATGTGATGCTTCTGGACCACCCGCCACGAGTGCTTATGGTCGATGGAAAACCTTCGTGGGGCCAGACTGGTCGGGCTCGATGTTATCTAACCTAGTTAATTTTTTTTTTTAATTTTTTAAGTGTGCAAGGAATTAGTGATGCACACATAGAGCTGATTTGACACTATCAAAGTTGTCAGTACCCAATGACACTAGGTTTGTGGAAGATCTAAAAAAGGATGGTATAGGACACCTAAGGGTCATAGGATGAGGAACATCGAAGGTGATTGTGCTTGAAATGTAGTGTATACAAATGAAGCAAGAAAAATGACACAAGTAGGGAGCCGAGAGCTTGGTGCATGAGAGATGAGAAGTTTGGTAAAAAATTGCTAGATGTTGGTGTTGGATTCTTGGTCGCGCATGGAAAACCTCTCCATGTCCTCGGATTAAAATTTTTCAATCCGAATGGAGAACAATTTCCTAAACAACCGATTCATCATCGTGATAACCGATTCGAGTGACCGCTTGAACAAATATATTATTCTAGCAATCAAACTCGTCCAACTGATTAGCCATAGAATAGACGATGAATGGATTACCAGTTTTTGTGTTTATCATCGGGGTCCATGACAAATATATCATACAATAATTATCAATATGAAACATAAACACATACATGATAATAATTAAGCAAGATCAAAGAAACTAAAACAAGAAATTATACCTTCTTGTTTACCTTGCGATCTTCTATTGTATGACTCAACCTCTTTTTGGACATCGTGTGAGCGACGATCCTCCAAGAAACGAAGTCACTGAGGCACCAACTTCTTCTCCTTCCTTGCGTCGAAACCCTAAAGGGTCTCCACCTTCTTCCCAAGTTGTCGCTGGCCAAAGGAAAGGAAAAGAGCCTCTCCTTTGCTTGCCCTAGCCACATGCCCAAGAGGGGAGTAGAGAACAAGAAGAAGAAGCGAAGGAAGAGAGAAGATCTTAACCCTAGCTTCTTCTTCCTACTTCTTCCTTGCGCCGGTCAACACCTCACCAAGAAGTACACCGCCGGCCACCTCCCTTCTTCAACCTTGCACCGCCGACCCCTTTTCCATCTTCATGGAAATGCCGCCCAAGGGAAAGAAGGGAGAAAGAAGAAGATGAAGAAGAAACCCAAACCGCAAACCCTCTCCTTCTCAACTGCCGCCGACGCCGAGCAACACAAGTTGCACAGCCGGTTTGCTCCGCCTCCTCTCCAACTTTGCTATCATGTCTTCTAGGGAAGAAGAGGATACGAGGATGAAGAGAAGAGGAAGAAAGGATAAGTTTCTTCCTTCCCTAACCCCTTGCGCCACCTCTTTTGCTTCCCTTAGCTGCCGGCCACAAGGAACCCTAGGAGAGAGAGGATGAGAGGAGAGAATAAAGAGAGAGGCTTTTAGGTTAATTGGATCCTTGGTCTCATGACACCATGAGGTATATATAGGTTACAATAGAGACTATGAGGAGGAGTTGGGTCTTGACCACCTAATGGAGCAAAGCCTAATCCATTAATGATGATCCAATCCACTAAAGGATCACAATTGATATACCTCACTAACCCCCATATTTAAATATGGGCTCCACCTATTATAAGTACAAATTCTCCCTATGTTTAAATATCAAATGCCCATTAATTAATTAAATTACTGATAATTTAATTAATTAATATCTAACTCCATGAGTAGTACCACTCAACCTTATCATCATGTCGGACCAATTCCACCTGCAGGATTTAACATGATGAGCTTTATGAGCTCCTCAAGGGGACATCATCAACCTGACTCACCAGGACACGATTTTCTTCTATAATCCATGACACACCATATAAATAATATTATTTTCCAACTTACCGGGCCTATCGATTTAACAAATAAATCTCGCCCGTTGGTAAATCAAAGAAATAAATATTAAGTACGTGTGTCCGTTATTATATCGGGATTAAGAGCATGTCTCCATAATAACTGAGGTCTGATTCAATTATATAGTCAGTATAAATTGAATCACCTCTATGTTGGTCCTGCTCAATACACACAAAGTGTACTAGTGTAATTCTATGATCAAGATAAACCAATACCAAATTACACTACAACCATGTCAATGGTTTGTCTAGAACTATCTAGGTTATGAGTCTCTACTTATACTCTATAAGGGACTGATAACATGATCTTCTGTGTGACACTACACACCATATTACCTACAATGTAAAGTATTAGACAATATACACATAAATAACCAATACAAATATGCAAACAATGATTATGTGATTCTCATTCAAAATGTAGATGACCATACAAAAGCTAGGCTTTTAGTATATATCCTAACAGTTGGTACAATCAGTCTCTAGAATTTTGATGGTTTATGTGAATAATATGTTTAACGAGAAATTGATTAGGGTTGATTGGAGTCCAAGCAAGTCAAAGTTTGTTGGTGCTAGAAGCATTAGCTAATCGAAACTGGGTATTGATATTGGCAAAGATTCAAAGGTAAAGTTGTTTATGATCTAACATGTTGAACTAAATGTGCAAGAAAGTCCTAGTAGTGATAAGCATGAAGTCCTAACTGTGTGGGTTGGGCAATGAAGACCTAGTCTGGTGGATTGGGGATGAAGTCCTCACTTTGTGTATTGGGTAACGTGTTAGTGATATGAGAAAAGTGTCCTAAGGCAATCGCTTTATGATTGTAATCATTTATTTTAATAAATGAATATTTACTATTTGAGTATACATGTTTATGTATTTGATTGAGATCTTAAACTCATTTACTGAATGCCCACAATACAATTCACAGCATGAGAGAATTTGTGACGAATTCACAACTAGTGATTATCTCTACATGTGCAATTGTGAAGTATTGAAATTGTCCCTAGTCGATGAATTGATAAATACGGACACTATCAATTCTGTTGAGACTAGCATGGGTTATTCTCTAATCAGCTGATTCTCACTGGCTGGTGACATTGGGATGTCCGGAGATAAACATGAATGCTAGTTAAGGGAACTAGTTCATTGGAGTGACTGACTGTAAAACTTCATATGGTAGTCTACATATAGACATGTCAGTGAAGTTCTTACTGCAGCTTAAGTGCGATGTTCCTTTGACTTGCGGCGTTCAAGTCATCTTGGTCATGGAAACTTATACTTTGACATCTTAAGCAAGCATCTCCAAGGAGGTGTGGACCCAGGATGATTGGGTATAAGCCGAAGTGCCCGAAGATGTTTGAACAGCCTACAAAGGATTCACCATTCCTTGCGAGGAGATGTATACCCAAGGCCTATCGTCGGATTGTTACTCGAAGCCTCTGGCCAGAGCATGACATGTTCAGAGTATGAATCTCTTAAATACATGAGAGTAATTAATATCCGTAGGACGAGAAAACGTTACTTGGGCTAGGTGTGACGTAGTCAGCCTAGTGGAGACTGACACACATAGACCATGTCCTGAACCAAGTGGGTATAAGATGGTGAAGGGAATGGGGCACGATTCATTATAGCTGCTGAAGGGTTTCAGAATTGTTTCTGAGGTCAACCGTTGATCTTTCGATTAATTGAGATCATGATGTACTACTAGGTGCCACTCATGATCGTTCTATAATTGGTTAATTATAGACGACCAACATAAATCGAAAGCCTATTTAGTCACACGCACTACGAGTAATATGAGGGATTTAAAACGAGTTGAAAATTGGATTTTCCAATCAAGAGAGATTAGGTTTGGTTGAGCCAAACGATAAGTCGAATCTGAATTTTTCAGAGACGCATCGGAAGCGTAAAATGGCTAAGTCTTTTGAAGACTTAATAGATGAATTAAATGAGTTTAATTCATTGGGGCTTGGCTTGGATAGGCCGGCCAAAGAGGGTCCCCACCCTCTTTGCTTGGTCGGCCACAACAAAGGGAGAGAACCAAGTTTCGGTTCAATTTATAAAATAAACCAAGTGTGGTTTGTTTTATAAAAATTATGGATGATATAAATTTTTATATAATAAACCAAGTTTTGGTTTATTTTTCATGGAAATTAAAATAAACCATGGATTGGTTTATTATATTTTATAAAATCAATCATGGATTGATTTACCATGATAAAGAAATTTATATAAAGAAATTTATTTTTCATGGAAATTAAAATGAACCATGGATTGGTTTATTTTATTTTATAAAATCAATCATGGATTGATTTACCATGATAAGAAATTTCTTTCCATAAGAAAAAAGAGACTTGGTTGATTTTATCATAAATTAAAATATGATAAAACTTGTCATGATGGAATAAGTCATAGAAAATTTATATGATAAATTTCTTATGAAAATTTATTCCATAAGAAAAAGAGACTTGGCGGTTGAGAGGCCACTATATAAAGGTCCCAAGGCAAGACTTGGAAATCAATAATCAAAGTATTCTTGCTTGGGCTCTCTCCCTCTCCTCCCTTCTTTCTCTTGGCCGGCCACAACCCTCTCCTCCCTTCTTCTTGCCGTGAGCACAAGGAGAAGCACCGAGGCGACGAAGTTCTTCCGTTGGGACGATCTTCCTCTCCGGCTATCATCACCTTGGGATTGGGCGCAAGTCATCTTCCTCCTTCTCGCCGAAATTGTGATTCCGGCCAACCTTGGTGGTGAGTTTTTCCGATGTGATTACTTCTCTCTTGGTTTTTCTTGTCACGTTCTCGAGAATCTTGTAGTTCTCGAGAACACGAAACTCGTGGCTTTGCGAAGTCATCCCGAAGATACTCGGCGTGGACGCGAATAGAGGCGGAGCTTCCGAGGGACGCTTACGGTTGGATCTCGTCCCTTCCTTCGAGTTACACGAGGTAACAAGTAAATTAGTTTACGTTTCTGCAAAATTTTAAATATATGATCATGTCTACACAAGATAAGGTTGCATGCTTAGATGTGTGGTTAAATAATTTGAGAAATTATTTATGCTAAACCTTCCGCTGCACGTAATTAATTTTAAAATTACGAACTCGCATCCATGTCAACATGCACCCGGTCCCAACATAACGAAGACCTAGTCAAGAGGTCTCGGCATGAAGTCCTAGTCAGGGATTGGGCAGAAGTCTTAATAGATCGAGGATGAGAGGCAGGAGTCGAGATAGGTCAAGGATCAGACGTCGAGTTACGGAAGTTAAGGATCAGCTACTGAACAAAAGTCCAAACAGGAGTTTGGCAAAAGGTAACTTTTCATAAGAGGAGTAAATGATGATGCGTTCCCTGTCGAGGGAATAGTAGGTGTTGATCCGACCTAGGGTTTCAGTAGAAACCTAAAAGTTAGGATTGGACAGTCTGAGACTGTCAACTGCATATCATTCATATATTTTGGTTGTGCCTTTCTAACTCTGTGATGTAGAAAGATAAAATTGAAAAAGGTTAGAAAAAGGGCTCCAAGCACAAGGAGGTGGTCTAGGTGAAGGGATCTATAGGTAAAAACATTTAAAATCGCAGCGGAAATAAGATCCCTCGAGCGATCCATGCGAAAGAAAAACTCATACAAAGTAATCTACAATTCCTATCTTATAGGAATACCTTTGTCGCGCGCCCTTCGCTTATCCCGCTAGTCCTTTGGTTCGCCGGATCTCTTGCACGTTCAAGTGTCCGTGCCTCTATGCGTATCCACACGAACACGATCTACGCCTCGGAGAAGAACCACCTTAGTTGTGCTAGCAACTTGGGATGATTCACAAAGCACAAGAACCTCCACTAGAGAGTTATGGACAAGGAGGAAGAAAGAAGAGGAAGAGAGATGCCCCCTCTAGCCTTTGACAAGGGGGGGTATTTATACTCATCTAATGAATACCAAGGGTCTATATCCCTTGAGCTCCTCTCATCTTAATGCTAATAAAACCCAATGAATACCAAGCCTCTTGGTATTCCTTGAGACTCTTAATATTCTATTCATCTAATGAATAGAATGTCTCTTAGCCTTCCTCTTAAATATATTTATTAAACCCTTTAATGAATATTATCCATAATTAAGTGGTTGAGTCTAATCTAGATGAGTCTAACTCAAATTAGACTCAATCTCATAATCTAATTGGATTCACTTGAGTCTAACTCAATTAATCCAATTCGAATCAAATCTTAGTCAAACCAAGATCAATTAATCTCCGAAGCATCGTGTCCTTAGTGTGTGACCCAATAGGTTCTTGTAACATTGGCAATGTGTCTAAACCACTTTAGACACATAAGCAATGAGCGACATCTAGTAATGTATCATTGCTACCCAAGTAACAAGAAAAGTCGAGATCCGACTAAACCTCCGTGACTATGATAATGTATAACCTTGTCCTTCTATCCTCGATATCAAGATTGACCAATGAGGCATAGACCGTGTCATCCTTAGTCAATCTTGTGTTTCTTGATCTCCGAGTAGACTCACTCAAACAAATGAGCTCAATATCTCATATTGACTCATTTGAGCATGACCATGCGTTTTAGTAGTCCTACTCGATCAAGGGGCCCACAGATATCACTCCCGTCATATGGGAGGGATAGATCCCATCTACATCACTCACATCCCTCCGCATAATTCATTACATACCCAGTGATCGCCTTTATAGTCCACCCTGTTACGGGTGACGTTTGACGATACCAAAGTACATAACTCCTTATGTAGGGAACCGTAGTGACTTCAGGTCTAAGGACTATTCATACTAATAGTCACATGAGAAAGTTTATGACACTCATATGACAATCTATGAAACTTTCTCATGGCGGGTCAATTCAGTACACATTCTCCAATGTATACCCATGTGTCAACTTGATATCACATATCCATGACTTGTGAGCTCAAGTCATCAGTTGACCTACATGCTAGTCTCCATGCATTAATATTGTCCTTGAATATTAATACTTGACTAGGAATGGTTTAGAGTAGTGTTCTCTACATCATCTCACTATCGATTCAACCAATCGATATGATGTAGATAAGAACCTACTACCCAAGGATATTATTATACTTAGTTATTTGGCACAAATACATAGTAAGTATAATAACCAATCATGCCTTATTAATTATAGAATATGATACAAAATGTCCCTAGTCAATCATCACATAATTGGCTCTAGGGCTCCTACTAACAATCTCCCACTAGCACTAGTGCCAATCACTGTAATATCTAATACCCAATGTCCTGGTATGACCATCATGCTTCTTTTGTGCCAAAGCCTTAGTCAAAGGATCTGCGATGTTAGCATCTGTGGGTACTCTGCATATCCTCACATCTCCTCTATCGATGATCTCTCGAATGAGATTGAAGTGCCGTAGTATGTGTTTGGTCTGCTGATGTGACCGAGATTCCTTAGCCTGTGCAATAGCCCCATTGTTGTCACAATAGAGGTCTATGGGGTCTACTATGCTAGGAACCACACCAAGTTCTGTAATAAACTTTCGGATCCAAACAACCTCTTTTGCTGCCTCAGATGCAGCAATATACTCAGCCTCCGTTATAGAATCTGCGACTGTGTCCTGCTTCGAACTTTTCCAGCTCATAGCGCCACCATTCAGGAAAACACATACCCTAACTGCGATCTAAAATCATCCCTGTCTGTTTGGAAGTTTGCGTCACTGTAACCCTTTACAGCTAGCTCCTCATCGCCTCCAAATATTAAGAAATATTCTTTCATCCTTCGTAAGTACTTAAGAATATTTTTGACAGCTGCCCACTGACTTTCACCTGGATTTGACTGGTACCTGCTCGTCATGCTCAAAGCATACGAGACATCTAGTCGAGTACAAAGCATGGCGTACATGATAGACCCTATAGCGGATGCATAAGGGATCTGATCCATACGGTCTCTCTCCTCCTTAGAAGAGGGACCTTGAGACTTCGAAAGACTCACACCATGTGACATTGGCAGAAACCTCTTCTTGGAATTCTGCATGGCAAAACGATTAACCACCTTGTCAATATATGTACTCTGACTTAAGCCAAGCAATCTTTTAAACCTATCTCTATAGATCTTGATGCCTAGGATATAGGCTGCTTCACCTAAGTCTTTCATTGAGAAACAATTCCCTAGCCACGTCTTCATAGACTGTAGTGAAGGGATATCATTCCCAATGAGGAGTATATCATCTACATACAAGATCAGGAAGATAACTGTGCTCCCACTAACCCTCTTGTAGACACAGGGTTCATCTTCATTCTTGATGAAACCAAACGCTTTGATTGCATCATTGAATCGAAGATTCCAGCTTCGAGAAGCTTGCTTTAGCCCATAAATGGACCTTTGCAATTTACATACCTTTCCAGCATGCTCTGGATCTATAAAACCCTCAGGTTGTCATGTACACATCCTCGAGTAAATTCCCATTTAGGAATACGATTTTGACATCCATCAGCCAGATCTCGTAGTCATGGTAAGCTGCAATAGCAAGCATGATCCGAATAGACTTAAGCATCGCCACTGGTGAAAAGGTTTCATTATAGTCAATACCATGAATTTGTTTGAAACCTTTAGCTACCAATCGCCCTTTATAGGTATGCATGCGTCCATCCATGTCAGTCTTTCTTCTAAAGACCCACTTACACCCAATGTGTTTAATCCCTTCAGGTGGATCAACCAAAGTCCATACTTAGTTAGTGTACATGGATTCCATTTCGGATCTCATGGCCTCTAGCCATTTCTCAGAATCTGGGCTCATCACAGCTTCTTGATAGGATGTAGGCTCATTCAACTCAATAAGCGTAACGTTATTATGGTCAGACAAGAGAAATGAGTATCTCTCATGCTGACGATGTATCCTATCAGATCTGCGAAGAGGTTGGTCTACTTGAACAGCTTGTTGTTCCACAACTTCTTGTGCAACAATCTCATGATCCACAACATCTTGTGGTGCCTGTTCAATGTCCATTAAGGCCTCAGTACTATCTGCATCTTGAACTTCTTCAAGATGGATTTTACTCCCATTAGTTCTTCTAGAAATAAACTCCTTTTCTAGAAAAACACCATTTCTAGCGACAAACACTTTACCTTGCGTGGGATTGTAAAAGTAACATCCCTTCGTTTCCTTGGGATATCCTACAAAATAACACTTATCAGATTTGGGTCCTAGTTTATCTGAGACTTGACGTCGAACGTAAGCCTCACAACCCCAAATCTTCATAAAAGACATCGTGGGACTCTTCCCAGTCCATATCGTATATGGTGTCTTTGTGACGGCCTTTGATGGAACTCGGTTAAGTGTGAAAAGAGCTGTCTCTAGAGCGAATCCCCAGAAGGAAGTAGGAAGGTCTGTCTGACTCATCATCGATCGTACCATATCTAATAGAGTACGATTTCTCCGCTCGGACACACCATTCCATTGTGGTGTTCTAGGTGGAGTGAGTTGGGATATGATCCCACACTCTGCTAGATGGTCACGAAACTCTTGGCTAAGGTATTCACCACCTCGATCTAATCGAAGCATCTTAATACTCTTGCCAAGTTGGTTTTGTACTTCACTTTTGAATTCTTTGAACTTTTCAAAGGATTCCGACTTGTGTTTCATGAGATACACATAGCCGTATCTACTGACATCATCAGTGAAAATGATGAAGTACTGATAGCCTCCTCTAGCTGCGACATTGAAAGGTCCATATACATCAGTATGTATGAGTCCTAACAAGTCTATCGCTCTTTCGCTGTGTCCACTAAATGGAGTCTTGGTCATCTTGCCTAGTAGACAAGATTCGCATATCTCATATGATTCAAAATCAAATGAGTCCAGTAATCCATCCTTATGGAGCTGGGATATCCGACTCTCATTTATATGTCCCAAGCGACAATGCCAGAGATACGTTTGGTTCACATCATTGGATTTGAACCGTTTGGTATTTATGTTATAGATTGGGTTTTCTAGGTCTAGAACATAGAGTCCATTCACAAGTGGTGCATTACAATAGAACATGTCATTTAACATTATGGAACAACATTTGTCCTTTATGATAAATGAAAAGCCTTTCTTGTCCAAACAAGATACTGAAATTATGTTCTTAGTCAATGCAGGTACATAAAAGCACTCCTCTAGTTCTAAGATAAGCCCAGTGGGCAAAGACAAGGAATAAGTTCCTACAGCTATGGCAGCAACTCTTGCTCCATTGCCTACTCGTAAGTCCACTTCGCCCTTCGTCAATGATCTAGCTCTTTGAAGGCCCTGCACATTAGTACAAATGTGAGACGCGCATCCGGTATCTAATACCCAAGAAGAAGAGATAGATAGATTGACTTCTATAACAAAAATACCTGAGGCAGAAGTCTCACTTCTTTTCTTCTTTACTTCTTCCAGGTAATATTTGCAGTTCCTCTTCCAATGTCCAGTCTCACCACAGTGGAAGTAGGTCCCTTCCTTAGGCACCTTATCTTTAGCCTTGGATGTAGTAGAGTTGGCCTTGCCTTTGGCTTGGGTCTTACCCTTGCCTTTAGTCTTCCATTTGCCTTTGCCCTTTTGTACCATCAGTACATTACTGGTTTTGGTTTTCTTGAGATTAGGTTCAGTAGTTCTTAACATGCTGAGCATCTCAGGTAAAGGCTTGTCAATTTCATTCATGTTGTAGTTCATGACAAATTGATTATACTCCTCCGGCAACGATTACATGATAAGGTCCGTTGTCAATTCTTGGCCCAGTGGAAATCCTAGTCTTTTAAGGTTCTCGACATACCCAATCATCTTGAGTACGTGAGTTCCTACAGGAGTTCCTTCTTGCATCTTGCATGCAAATAGGGCTTTAGACACCTCAAACCGCTCGTGCCTAGCTTGCCCTTGATATGGTTGCTTTAGATGCTCAACCATCTCATGTGCATTCATGTTCTCATGTTTCTTCTGAAGCTCAGAGTTCATGGTGGCAAGCATAAGGCATGATACATCAAGTGCATCATCCTGATGCTTCTTGTAAGCATCCTTTTCGCACGGGTAGCGATAGCGGCGGGTGCTTCTGGAAGAGATTGCTCTAGGACGTACAGTTTTCGTTCTTGTTTGAGGACTATCCTCAAGTTTCTGTACCAGTCCAGGAAATTAGCTCCGTTGAACTTGTCCTTCTCAAGGACGGATCGCAGAGAGAGAGTATTTGGTTGAGGCTAGTCATGGATGTATGCCTTTAATTAAGCAGAAATAAGTATCATATCTAATTCATTTAATTAGGCCTTTAATTAAATGATGCTCCCACTGAATTGTAGAGCTTTGGTTGGGGCTAGTCATGGATGTAGGCAAACTCAATTTACCAACACTACTATCTCCAAACCAAATAGCAATCATTATTCATGTGGGACAAGATCCATATTATACTTCATCTTGAGTTAGCTTTGGATAATCGCCCAAGACTTGGTATAATTAGGTAGGTAACATTTTACCAATTACATCTCATGCAGCTCTTTGAAACAAAGGGTCAAGATCCACATTACACATCATCTTGAGTTAGCTTTGGCTAATCGCTCAAGACATGGAATAATTGTTCTCTTATCCAATTTTCCCAACTTTTGGGATATGCCTCCACGTTTCTCAATCTAATTGAGGGGACTTAGTTAAGTCTCACCCAATGTTTGATAGATGGACATCACAATTGTCCTCTCGCACTCTACCAAGATAAAATGCGTTGCTTTGCTTTGGCAAACCCAACAACAAATGATCGAGGTAGTTTATGAGTATCAAACTTTGGTAGGCATATTGAGTTGACTTAATTAAGATAAACATCTAAACATGCATCACATACACACACATAGCATATATCAACATATAAGCATGAAACATGACATGGTTATGGCCCGTATACTACGATCTTCTCAAGCCAATGAGAAGATCGATAGTCAACCTAGGGATAACATCTTCTCCAAGTGCATCCTTCGGTCATCGTGTGTGGTCGGCATCCTTCTTGTAACTTCATTCTTCAATGGACACTCCACTGCTCCTTTTGTACATTACAATGTAGGAAAACTCGAGTTACATTCTAGTCTAAATCTATTTTTACAACTAGGAAAAATAGAGACAAGGCACGACACGCAGGTCGTATTATGAATTACAACATGCACACACACACACATACATCCAATCACATTGGGGTTAAGGCCATAACCATGCACCACGTCATCAATCAAATACAATAGATTTAGGACATCAATTTTTATTATGATTGTAAAAATGCTCATGAGCCGAAACCATAGGTTATAAAATTTGTCGAGTACATTCACATCATAGCACACTTTCATATTTCATATGATGATGCTATAGACTTTTAGTTTGATCAACACAAACTTTTGTATCTAGACAAATGCTTATACATTATACAATCTATAATAAAATTATATATCCTACTTCTATATCACATATAAAAGTTTTCTAAACTTTGTACGATCTTTCGCAAGTGGCTCTGGTTCCACTGAAGGGATCTATAGGTAAAAACATTTAAAATCGCAGTGGAAATAAGATCCTCGAGTGATCCATGCGAAAGAAAAACTCATACAAAGTGATCTACAATTCCTATCTTATAGGAATACCTTTGTCGCGCGCCCTTCGCTTATCCCGCTAGTCTTTGGTTCGCCGGATCTCTTACACGTTCAAGTGTCCGTGCCTATATGTGTATCAACACGAACACGATCTACGCCTCGTAGAACCTCCACTAGAGAGTTATGGACAAGGAGGAAGAAAGAAGAGAAGAGAGATGCCCCCTCTAGCCTTTGACAAGGGGGGGGGGTATTTATACTCATCTAATAAATACCAAGGGTCTATGTCCCTTGAGCTCCTCTCATCTTAATATTAATAAAACCCAATGAATACCAAGCCTCTTGGTATTCCTTGAGACTCTTAATATTCTATTCATCTAATGAATAGAATGTCTCTTAGCCTTCTTCTTAAATAATATTTATTAAACCCTTTAATGAATATTATCCATAATTAAGTGGTTGAGTCTAATCTAGATGAGTCTAACTCAAATTAGACTCAATCCCATAATCTAATTGGATTCACTTGAGTCTAACTCAATTAATCCAATTCGAATCAAATCTTAGTCAAACCAAGATCAATTAATTTCCGAAGCATTGTGTCCTTAGTGTGTGACCCAATAGGTTCTCGTAGCGTTGGCAATGTGTCTAAACCACTTTAGACACATAAGCAATGAGCGGCATCTAGCAATGCATCATTGCTACCCAAGTAACAAGAAAAGTCGAGATTCGACTAAACCTCCGTGACTATGATAATGTATAACCTTGTCCTTCTATCCTCGATATCTAGATTGACTAATGAGGCATAGACCGTGTCATCCTCAGTCAATCTTGTGTTTCTTGATCTCCGAGTAGACTCACTCAAACAAATGAGCTCAATATCTCATATTGACTCATTTGAGCATGGCCATGAGTTTTAGTAGTCCTACTCGATCAAGGGGCCCATAGATATCACTCCCGTCATATGGGAGGGATAGATCCCATCTACATCACTCACATCCCTCCGCATAATTCATTACATACCCAGTGATCGCCTTTATAGTCCACCCTGTTACGGGTGATGTTTGACGATACCAAAGTACATAACTCCTTATGTAGGGAACCGTAGTGACTTCAGGTCTAAGGACTATTCATACTAATAGTCACATGAGAAAGTTTATGACACTCATATGACAATCTATGAAACTTTCTCATGGCGGGACAATTCAGTACACATTCTCCAATGTATTCCCATGTGTCAACTTGATATCACATATCCATGACTTGTGAGCTCAAATCATCAGTTGACCTACATGCTAGTCTCCATGCATTAATATTGTCCTTGAATATTAATACTTGACTAGGAATGATTTAGAGTAGTGTTCTCTACATCATCTCACTATCGATTCAACCAATCGATATGATGTAGATAAGAACCTACTACCCAAGGATATTATTATACTTAGTTATTTGGTACAAATACATAGTAAGTATAATAACCAATCATGTCTTATTAATTATAGAATATGATACAAAATGTCCCTAGTTAATCATCACATAATTGGCTCTAGGGCTCCTACTAACACTAGGTGCCTAGAGATCCAAGCGCCTAGAGGTGGTCCAGGCGACCGAATTAGTATGACTCGGTCTGACACGCGACTGAGCTAGCACGATTTGATTGGTGGGCCCACGTCATAGTCCAGGCTCCCGAGAATGCTTCAGGCACTCGAAGGTGGATAAACTTGAAGAATCATGTTTCGACGAGGAGTTGTCACATTAGCACGACGGGGGCGCTCAAATCAGAATCAGGAGCCTGTACTGACCTTTATAAGAGGCTTTGATCAGGAACCTCAGACAAGAATTCCCTATGATCTACGTGCTCAAGTGTTAGTTCGAAAACTGCTCTACGATGCTACAACTCTCTGACAACGATGCTTAAGCATTGACCTTCATGTTTGTCTGTATAGTTAAGTTTAAATTATACTTTTGCATTCATACTCTTGTAAAGATTTTAGATTGATAATGATTACCCAATGTAAGCGATCATCGATCACGGGCCTTGGAGTAGAAGTCGCCATAGGCTCCGAACCAAGTTAAAGAAACTGTATTAGCATAGTTTGCTTTTCTTTCTATTTGCCGCTGCTTACTTACTTGATTTACAAAAAATATGAAAAAGACGTGATTGGTATTCACATCCCCCTCTAGCACTTTCTTGATCCTACAAAGTTGTGTTGGGTATGGCTTGGCGGGTTTCCCTAGCGAATACTTGTTCATCCTTGAGAGACCTCTCCATGTCTATGGATTAAAAAATTTAATCCGAATGGAGACCCGTCTCCCAACGACCATCTCGTCATCGTATCGTTCGATATGAATTACAACTTGGACAATCACAAAGATCGTGCCTTATAATTCTCCTAACCAAACGACCACGGAAGAGACGACGAGTGGATCGCCGGTTCTTGTGTTCATGGTCAGGGTCCAATTAATTAATTATTAGCTATGATACCAAATCAAAATAATTAACTAATTCACATGAAATGACGAAGCTAATCAATAAAGCACAAAATAACAATAGGAGCTAAGGAAAGAATTATGAAGGACCGGTGCCATCGATAGAGGGGGGGGGTGAATATCGATCGTGAAAATTCTCACGGAAATCTTCGTAAAACTTTCGATCTATATTCAGAGCGTTAGTGCAGTGGAAAATAAATACAGAAAATTAAAAGCAAGACAGACACACGGGATTTATTTACTTGGTTCCCGACCCCCCTAGGTCAGTACGTCCAAGGCCTATGTACTCGGCGTGAGTCCACTATTGGTCTCCTTTCCGAAATTTTCAGAGGCGGAGAAAACCCGTATTACAGTTGATAATTACAAGCAAGAATATTGAAAATTAAGTGCAGAATTAAATAACAGCAAACCGAACAAAATAAAGTCTGAAGCTCGGCCGATCTGGACCTCCGAAGTGCCGCGCACTTCCTCCTGGAGCCTCCCGGTCGTAGAGCCTCGCCTCTAGTGCGTTGTCGTCGGTAAGAATGCTCGGAATCACTCACATCAGTTGTGTTTGAAGCAGAGGGGTCGAAGCCCCTTATATAGGCTTCATACGGGCGCCTGATACGCTGGGGGTGCCCTATGAACTCGGTCAAAACTTATCCCCGTGCCGAACTCGCCGCAGCCGATAAGATCTCTGACCAGGGCACCTGGGACCTCCCGGGTGCCTGAGTGAAGGCTTATCTTGTGTTTCAACCTCGAAACAGCAAAACAACTTTCAACTTGGGCGCCCGTAACGTCCCGGGCGCCTAACTGGAAGCCTATTCTGCTTACTTCACAAAACTGCATTGTTTACTCTTTGGCTTGAGCGCCCCCATCATACTGGGCACCTGGCTTCAATGCATTCAACCCAACACTGGGTTTTACACACTGATCTGGGCGCCCCCATCAGTGGGGGCGCCTGGGTTGGCTGCATTCCAGCCTTTCGCCTGCTTTGTCTCCGGTTCTTGATACCCGCAAGATACACAAACACAAAGCACATATACATACAATATTAGTCTTAAGGACTTGGTTCAGACTTCGGATTTTCATGAAACCCTAGGTCAAACTGACGTAAGTTCTCACCCCCGAGAACACGCCTTTCACCTACTCCTTCTCAGGAGACGGTTGCTACCCAGTCCTTCGGGTGGACTTTTGCTTAGCCTCCGATACTCCCGGACCTTGAGACGTCCGAACCCCGAGCCATCTCTACTTCTGTCCTTAATCATCGTCAGCTAAGTTGCTCAATCCCTCAGACCAAGACTTCGTGCCCAAACCCTAAGTCCAGGACTTCGACGCCCAACCCTCGGTCAGGTCTTCATGCCCAATTCCCCGAACCAGGACTTCGGTCCCCAACCCTCGGCCATGTCTTCTTGCCCAGTCCTCGACCAGGACTTAGTGCCCACCTTCCGAGCACGTCTTCGGTGCCCATCCCTTTGCCAGGACTTAGTGCCCAATCCTCGATCAGGACTTAGTGCCCACCTCCGAGCAGGTCTTAGTGCCCAGCTTCACTCACCAGGTCTTAGTGCTTAGGTTAACTAGGACTTTTCTTCCACTTAGGTTACTCCTCCTTTGCTCCCCTTTGTCTGTTCAATGTATCACTGACTTAAGTGTATTGTTAAACATTAAAACACTTAGAGGAGAACATCATTGATGCAACTTGCACCAACAATCTCCCCCTTTTTGATGTTTGACAATAACTTAAGTTAGATTGGTTTAAAGGGCTAAACTTTAACTCTTGGGATCAAATGAAAAAGCTGATCTAAGTTTTAAAAATCCATTTTTGATCCTCTAGGGAAAAATAGGAAAAAAAATTCTAACTTTCACTCCCCTTTGTTGAAAAACATTTTGATTAATTGATCCTTTGGTAAGAGAAGAAAAAAAATTTCTAACTTAAGGCGCATCTCTCCCCCTTTGTCACACATCAAAAAGAAACCAAAAATTACTTGCACCAACAATAAACACATTTTGTTCTTTTGAAAATACTTAGTATAGAATTTTTGAAGGCATAGTAGTACTAAGTACTTAAATTTCCAGAACAGATCCATTTTGAAAAAGTATTGTGCACTTCTGAAAACTATTTTGTATTGTAAGAAAAATGTTTGATCTGAGAAAATTTTCTTTAAAAAATTTAGAAAAGAGATTTTAAGAATGCAAGTGCTTTTGAGATATATTGAGTTTTTGAAAACTGCAAGAATTTTTTTTTGGGAAAAGCCAGTACTTTTGGAAAATGCATAACTTTTGAAAGAATGTTATGAGCTTTGAAAATTGATATTTTGAAAAATACAAGTACTTTTGAAAAATATAAGTACCTTTTTGAAAAGTATTAGGCTTGGTCTATCTTCCAGTCTGACACAATCCTAGGAAACCTTGTTGACTACAAGGACATTTTCCTAAGTATCCTGGAAAATTTTCCAAACTCAAGAAAATACTCTTTCCGAATAGAATTTAAAAAAAATACTGATAGTACTTTGAAAATATATGTAAGTATATTTTGAAAGACTGACTATTTATGTTTTCAACAGGATTTTGAAAATGTAGTGCACGAAAACATATTCTTTAAAATGTTTAATAATTCTTTTAGTTTAACCTCCCCTTAAACTTGACCCAGTCCTAGGAAGCTTGTTGACCACATGTACTCTTCCTCTGAGTCTTTAAGGTTTGGTTTAGACCAAATGAATTATTTCATAATTTAAAAAAATTGAAAAATACTTGTTAGAGAATTTTCTTTTGATTTAGACTCCCCCTAAATTCGACATATCCTTGGAGCCCTTGTAGATCATTAAGTGGACTTTCCTCTATGTCTTTAGGGTTTATCAAAATCAAATGAATGATAATTTTCAGGTAGATTAATTTTGAAACCACAATTTGGAAAGACGATAATTTTTTAAAGTAGAAGCCTTTTTGAAAACATATGTGATAGAAATTGAGGCACAGTTTTCGAAAAGTCTTTTCAAATAATAGAAATTTTTTTAAAAGAGTGAAACCACTCCCCCTGTACCTGACATCGTTTGACTCTATCTAAGTGCCTTAAGGAACTTTAGTGTTGTCCTAAAAGGCTTGTGTCTAATTGTGTGAGTCAAACAATTTTTGAAAATAATATAATTTTTGAAAACATATCATATATATTCAATCAGACAAGCATGAATTCCATACAAACATTATTATGTTGAAGCTCTATTTTGAAAATATATTTTTAGAAAAATATTCTAACAATTTTGAAAATAGTTTTGAAACATGCTCATCAATTTCTTAGTCCTTAACATCTCACCCATTCTAGGTGTCTCAATACAGCAAGCATGGTTGCCTTATGGGTGTATTGTGAGATGCTTGAATCATTTTCCTTAATTTATTATTAAATCTAAGATTTGATTGAAACTTGTGTTAAATTCAATCTAGCAATAGTAAAGTGAATTTGATTTTCAGTAATTGGCTTCCAGGTCTTGGCATGGCATTAGGCCTTCTTTGGCTGTAGCTTTATTGGATCATCAACCCTTTTCTTGACAAAGCCTTTTATAGAAAATTCATCTTCAAGTTACTTCTTGAAAGATTTTGGTTTAACTAGTTTGGGTCTTGGATCGGTAGCTTCGGCTAGTTTCGCCAAGATGGCTTCCCTAACGTACTATCATCTCACCTCCACCTAATACTAGGTTGTTCAAGTTTCAAGTAATCTTTTTCCTATAACCGTTCTAATTTATGCACAAAATTAAATATGAATGACATGTCATATATTTAAAAGAAAATAACATATGCATGTCCATGGCATTAATGCATGATTCAAACAAGTCCAAAGCATTTTAGTTATGTTTCTAAAGAAGTATCAAGTTTCCAATTTGATACATGTCGTGTGAACTCGCGAATATGTCAACCCACTTTGACATATTTAGTTTTATTAAATTTATTGTTGCACTTTGGGTAGGATTTTATTTAATTTGAGTTTAAGTTATTTACGAGTTAAAAAAATATTACTTAAAGTTACGGATTAATTAATCTAAGAATTAATTTGAATTAATTAATGATTAATTAAAGATTAATTTGAATTTGAGTTAATATTTAATTAATTTGAATTAATTTAAGTTTGAATTAATTGATATTGAATTAATTTTAATTAATTTAAGTTTGAGTTAATTAAGTTTGAATTGAATTTGATTTAATTAAGATTTAATTTAATTGATTTGAATTAATTTGAATTAAGATTTAATTTAATTGGTTTGAATTAATTTGAATTAAGATTTAATTTAATAAGAGTTTAATTTAATTAAGATTTAATTTAATTTGAATTTAATTTAATTAAGATTTAATTTAATTTGAATTTAATTTAATTAAGATTTAATTTATTTTGAATTTAATTAATTAAGATTTAATTTAATTTGAATTTAATTTAATTTGAATTTAACTTAATTAAGATTTAATTTAATTTGAATTTAATTTAATTAAGATTTAATTTAATTTAATTAAGATTTAATTTAATTTGATTTTAATTTAATTTGAATTTAACTTAATTAAGATTTAATTTAATTAAGATTTGAATAATTAAGATTGAAATGATTTAGTTGTGGGTTTAAGTTCAGAATTTTCATTATTTCGAAAATTTCTGACTCTTCTTTATCTATCTTTTTCAAGTTTTTCTAATAATTCGGATTTGTTTGAACCTTTGTGAACTTTATTTACTATGACCTTTATCTTACATAGTTCCATATCCTCCTCATCCTCAAAATTACATCTTTTAGCATCCTCAAAGGCGGAGGAGTAATTTGGGCCACTAGTTAAAGTTTTGTAATAATTTTTAAGATTATCTATAATTAAGTTATTATCTAGGAGAATTTCATCTTTATTATCCTCAAGAATATTAACAAAATCATTTTTATCCTCAGAAATAATATTTTCAGAATTAATTTCTGGATTTTCCTTAGGATTTTCAAATTCGATTTCAGAGTTATACAATGAATTTTCAAATTTGACTTCATAATTATCTAATGGATCTTCAAATTTAGAATTATCCTTAAGATTTTTGAATTCAGTTTTATCCTTAAGATTTTTGAATTCAGTTTTATCCTTAAGATTTTCAAATTTGAATTCAAGATTAATTTCAGATTTAAATTCAGAATTAATTTTAGCAATTATTGAATTGGTATTAATGATTAAACAATTTATTTCTAATATTTTAGTCATATTCACATTTTGTAACTCGTCATTCAAAATATCTCTTGACTATGCAGTAATTCTAACTTATTAGGGAAATTATCTAAAGTATTAAAAGACATTGCAGGAATTTGTAAAATTTTTGGAACATAAATCTTACGTACCTTCGTCGGACACTTATTTTTGTTGTGTTCGTACTTCTCGCATTTGAAGCATCGTACGTGATCCTTGTTTTTCCAGACTCCTGGCGCCGGTGCCCCCTTTGCCGCCGGTGGTGTAGATCGAGTCTTACGAGCAGGGCACTGATTTTTATAGTGCCCTCTCTCCCTGCATGTGAAGCATATAACATGGAATTTAAAATTTGACATTTAAAATTAAAATGTACTTGATTCACCCCTGGGCTCGCCCTCAACTCCTGGCGTCGTTGCTCCGTCGGCGGTTAGTCCGGTGAAGAGTGGTCTGGCTCTGATATCAATTGTAGGACCGGTGCCTTCAATAGAGGGGGGGTGAATATCGATCGTGAAAATTCTCGCGGAAATCTTCATAAAACTTTCGAACTATATTCAGAGCGTTAGTGCAGCAGAAAATAAATACAGAAAATTAAAAGCAAGACAGGCATGCGGGATTTATTTACTTGGTTCCCGACTGTAGCGCCCCGCCTTCTCTACCTTAGACGGACCGCTACTTGTCTACTTCTTGACTCTAATGCACGACTAAAAATGCGAAACTTTCTTTAACTTTTTTTTTTTTATTCAAATCTATCTATGAGATTCTAACTTTAATAGTCGTGCATGATACAATGGCACATTACTATCAATCCTAACCATTTAAACTCATCACACAAGGTTCTATAACATTACTAAAGCATTATGGAATATGAATGCCACTTTTCTAAGCATATTTAAAGCAACAAAAACTTAATTCAAAAGGAGACTAACAACATCCCTATCCAAACTCCACTTATAAGATTCTATAACATTTCTAGAACTTCATAGAATGTAAATCTTACTTCTCTACCGAATTTACAAGCATTTTAAGCACAATTAGGACTTAGTCCAAAAGGGAATAATAATAAGCTCAAGAATAAGTCTAAAATGCAATGTATCCACATGTTAAACTACTCATGCCCTTGCTCATCTAGTGCATTCACAAAAGTATGCATACTAATTTAAATGACATGGAATCTTCATTCTACAAAATTGAGCATATAAGACTATCTGAAGCATAAATGGTTAATAAACTCTCTAACACAATAACTTGGAATTGGGAAATCTTAAACATGCATTTCAAATAAGCTAAACTGTCTCATCCCAAGGATCTCTCCAAGGTCAGCCACCACACACACGTCACTCAGCACCGCCTCGTCGCCTCCCTTCAGAATTGCTTTTCTTTACCTTTACCTGCAGTAAGAGGAAATGCAACTAATAAGCATAAAGCTTAGCAAGTACTATCTAGCTCACAAAATCTCGAAATGTGCAGGCATGCTTTTTAAACAATATGAAATCACATGAGATACTTTTATACTTAAAAGAAACACTAAAACATGTATAACTCAAAACATGTATACTCAAGCATTAATAAGTCTTAACTCACTTCTTCCTGGCTTAACTTGAAACTTTAGCAATTCTTTAACTTTAAATCTTTCTTTAACTTTTAGAAAATTTCCTTAAACTTTAGAAAACTTTGCTAAAGCATATACTTGAAAATAATAACTCACTTGGATCCACTTAAGACGTAAGTACCATCTTATGCGCGTTCCCTAAAAGGTTGGGGTAGCGAGCCACCAATCCTAATAGAGCAGACCTTGGTCTACCAGGGCCAAGACCTTGGAATTGGACACCTGGATTTCTTTAACGACGCCCTTGGACGCCGGGTACTGGCCTTAGAAAATAAAATAGCTTTTCTCTCTTATCTTTCTTATCTTTAAATGCCTTGGCATTTTATCGAACACCTTGTGTGCCCAAATCCCTAAGTCTTGACTTTTAGGGATTTCGTAAGGCCTTGGCCTTCTCTTTTCTTTTTCTTTATCTTTCTTTTCTTTTCTTATAGATTTCTTAGACCCTACACTCACATAGGGTGCTCTATCAAATATATATATACATATAATGAACTAAGATCACATGCAAAATCTTAAACTAAAAGTAAATATCTCTTTTAAAACTTTTAAGGGGAAATTCTTGCGGAAAACCGCCTCTTACTGCAGGTGAGCAGTACTTACTTTGATTTCTTGGACTTACAACCGAAATTAGACGACTAGGGTTCGGGTGAAACTTGAGATCTCTACGAACCGTCCGCGCCTACGTGTTCTTCTTGTCGAGACGAACGAAACGCTCCGCCCTCCTTGCTTCTTCCTTGGCCGGCGCCCCCTTAGAAGAGGAGTGGGGGTCTTGGTGTGGTTGGCGTGCGCACAAGAGAGGGGAGGGGGTCGGCGGATGGTGAGGAGGAGGAATGAATAAAAAAAAGCCCTAAGTTTCCCTTTTATACTTATGGAAAAAAATTTAACTAATTATACCTTATCTATTGTTTCCGCTAATCTATTTCAACAAAAGCAAGCTAGCCCACTTGGTCCGCCCCTCCTCCTCTCACAACCTAGGTTTAGGGATCAAATCCCACCTACGCGTTTTTCTCTTTTTTTACCCCTTTTTGCCACTTTCGTTTACGGAAAAATTCTATAAAAATATCCATAAATTCGGAATAAATTCTAAGATATTTCTAAAATTAGTTTCGAGAATTTTCGGGCGTTACACCGACCCCCCTAGGTCAGTACGTCCAAGGCCTATGTACTCGGCGTGAGTCCACTATTGGTCTCCTTTCTAGAATTTCCGGAGGCGGAGAAAACCCGTCTTACAGTTGATAATTACAAGCAAGAATATTGAAAATTAAGTGCAGAATTAAATAACAGCAAACCGAACAAAACAAAGTCTGAAGCTCGGCCAATCTGGACCTCTGAAGTGCCGCGCACTTCCTCCTGGAGCCTCCCAGTCGTAGAGCCTCGTCTCTAGCGCGTTGTCGTCGGTAAGAATGCTCGGAATCACTCACAGCAGTTGTGTTTGAAGCAGAGGGGTCGAAGCCCCTTATATAGGCTTCATACGGGCGCCTGATACGCTGGGGGTGCCCCTATGAACTCGGTCAAACCTTATCCCCGCGCCGAACTCGCCGCAGCCGATAAGATCTCTGACCAGTGCACCTGAGACCTCCCGGGTGCCTGAGTGATGGCTTATCTTGTGTTTCGACCTCGAAACAGCAAAACAACTTTCAACTTGGGCGCCCATATCGTCCCGGGCGCCTAACTGGAAGCCTATTCTGCTTACTTCACGAAACTGCATTGTTTACTCTTTGGCTTGGGCGCCCCCATCATACTGGGCGCCTGGCTTCAATGCATTCAACCCAACACTGGGTTTTACACACTGATCTGGGCGCCCCCATCAGTGGGGGCGCCTGGGTTGGCTGCATTCCAGCCTTTCACCTGCTTTGTCTCCGGTTCTTGATACCTGCAAGATACACAAGCACAAAGCACATATATATACAATATTAGTCTTAAGGACTTGGTTCGGACTTCGGATTTCCATGAAACCCTAGGTCGAACAGACGTAAGTTCTCACCCCCGAGAACGCGCCTTTCACCTACTCCTTCTCAGGAGACGGTTGCCACCCAATCCTTCGGGTGGACTTTTGCTTAGCCTTTGATACTCCCGGACCTCGAGACGTCTGAACCCCGAGCCGTCTCTACTTCTGTCCTTAGTCATCACTCAGCTAAGTTGCTCAATCCCTCGGACCAAGACTTCGTGACCAAACCCTAAGTCCAGGACTTCGACGCCCAACCCTCGGTCAGGTCTTCGTGCCCAATTCCCCGAACCAGGACTTCGGTGCCCAACCCTCGGCCAGGTCTTCTTGCCCAGTCCTTGACCAGGACTTAGTGCCCACCTTCCGAGCAGGTCTTCGGTGCCTAGCCCTTTGCCAGGACTTAGTGCCCAATCCTCGATCAGGACTTAGTGCCCACCTTCCGATAAGGTCTTAGTGCCCAGCTTCACACACCAGGTCTTAGTGCTTAGGTTAACTAGGACTTTTCTTCCACTTAGGTTACTCCTCCTTTGCTCCCCTTTGTCTGTTCAATGTATCACTGACTTAAGTGTATTGTCAAACATTAAAACACTTAGAGGAGAACATCATTGATGTAACTTGCACCAACAAATTATACCTTCCCTTTTACATCGTAGCCTTCTATCTTATGTCCCACCCTTTCTGGACGTCGTGTGGGCAACAAGCTACTGAGAACCGAGATCACCAAGGCACTCCAAAAACCACCTCCTCACGCAAAGGCAAAACCCTAGCCCTAGGGTTTGGAAGTCGTCAGCCTTCTTCCCTTTACCTTGCACCGCCGACCACCGTGAGCCTCCAAGCTCACGCCGGCCACAAGGCAGTCCAAGGGAGGAAGGTAATGAAGAGGATGATGGAGAGAATCAAGCTCCTCTCCAACCCAAACTTGGCCAAAGAGTGTCTCCACTCCAAACTTGCTACGCCGCCGCAAGCTTCCTTTGCGCCTCCTCCCGCTGGCCGCCGGCCACCTTCCTCTCGCCGCCGAGCACCACAAAAGGAAGAGAAAGTCTCTCCCTTGTCTATGCTAGCCTTGGCCAAGAGATGGTGGAAGAAGGATGAAAATAGAAGGAGATGAACTCCTTCTCTTGCGCCGACCACAATCCCTAGGAGAGAGAAAAGGAGAGAGGAGAGGAGAGAGGCCTTGGGTCGATTACTTGGATGATTAAGCCTTGGTTTCTTGATCCCATGGGGTATATATAGGGCTAAGGTAGGGACCAAGAGGAGGAGTTGGATCTTGGCCTACTAATGGATCTATAACCAATCCATTTAATTAAGATTCATTCCACTAAATGATCTTAATTGAACTTTCTCACCAACCCCCATATTTTCATATGGGCTTCACATATTATGAGTCGTCCATCCCCCCGTGTTTAAGATATTGAATGCCCGTCAATTAATTTTAAATTACTGACAATTTAAATTAATTAACTTCTAGATCCTTGATTAGTACCACTCAACCTTATTATCATGTTGGATCAAATCCACCTGCAGGGTTTAACATGATGAACCTTTTGAGCTCATCAAGGGGGCATCATCATCCCGACTCACCAGGACACGGATTCCGTCAATAATCAATGACACACCATATAATTAATATTATTTCCCAACTTACCGATTTTATCGATCTAATAGAATAGATCTCATCCTTTGATAAATCAAAGATATAATAACTAATCATATGTGCCCGTTATTATATCGGGATTTAGGGATCGTACTCCATACTAAATCTAAGGTCCTATCCAATTATCAAGCAGTATAAATTGGATGACCTCTGGTTTTGGTCCTGCTCATTGTACTCAAAGCACACTAGTGTACTTTTATGGTCATGATCAACCACACCTAATTACACTACAACCATCCCGATGGTTTGTCCAATTCCATCTCGGCTATGAGCCTCTACTTATACTAAGTAAGGAATTGATAACATGATCTTCTGTGTGACACCACACACCATGTTATCTACAATACAAAGTAAAGGACTTTTATGTATGTACTAATATAAACAAGCACCTAGTGTTGTTGTGATTCTCTTTTCAAAATAAAGATGATCTTATATATAAAAGAGCAAATCATTTAGTATACACATCTATCAATCTCCCACTTATACTCAAAGACTTTGTTGTTCTTTCACTGCCATACATCTGACTCTCATATCCTCCACATGCTGGTCAAAAGCTCTAGCTAGAAGAGCTTTAGTGAAAGGATTCGCCAGGTTGTCCTCTGATGCAATCTTGGCGACAGTCACTTCTCCTCGCTTTACGATTTCTCGTATCAGGTGATACTTGTGCTCTATGTGTTTACTCGCCTTATGGGCTCGTGGTTCCTTCGAGTTTGCAACTGCACCACTGCTATCACAAAAGATTGTGATAGATCTGGGCAAACCAGGAATCACATCCAAGTCCATGATGAAGTTCCTGAGCCATACAACTTCCTTGACTGCCTCTGAGGCTGCCACATACTCATCTTCCATGGTGGAGTCCGCCACGCATTTCTGCTTGACACTACTCCAAACAATGGGTCCACCTCCTAAAGTAAACATAAACCCTGAGGTAGACATATTCTTGTCCCCGTCTGACTAGAAATCTGAATCCGTATAACCCACAGGGACTAATTGGTCTGCCCGATAAACCAGCATATAATCCCTAGTCCGTCTCAGGTATTTCAATATATGCTTTACCGCAGTCTAATGTCCCTATCTAGGGTTACTCTATATCTGCTGATCATGCCCACGGCAAAACAGATATCAAGTCTCATGCACAACATAGCATACATGAGGCTTCCTACTGCCGATGCATAAGGAACCACCTTCATCTCCTCTATCTCCGTTAATGTTTTCGGACACATCTCCTTGGATAGAGGATGCCTGAAGGGTAGAAAACTCTTCTTGGAGTTTTCCATGCTAAAACGAGCCAGGACAGTGTCAATATATGACGCTTGGGATAAGCACAACATCATTTTCTGGCGATCCCTTATGACCTTGATCCCAAGGATGTGTCCCGCTTCTCCCAAGTCCTTCATATCAAACTGTTTTGACAGCCAAACCCTTACGTCTGATAACACTTTGACATTGTTGTCAATTAACAAAATGTCATCTACGTAAAGTACAAGAAACACCACTACGTTTTCGTCACATCTCTTGTATACACATGACTCATCCCGACTTTCAATAAATCCGTATGACTGGATTACTTCATCAAAGCAGATGTTCCAAGACCGCGAAGCTTGGTCAATCCATAAATGGATCGATTATGCTTGCACACTAGATGCTCTTTGTCCTTTGCAATGAACCCTTCTGGTTGCTTCATGTAGATGGTCTCCACAAGACTTCCGTTAAGGAAAGCTGTCTTGATGTCTGATAACTAGCACTTTAGGTCATTTTACTTGCTCATTTAATTGGCAATTTTTATCCTCTCATACGTTTAAATCATGTTTATATCATATTTTACGATTAGGATCTATTTTTGGAGCTCAGTATAATTTCCTCTAAATTTTGACATTATTTCATGATTTTTGTAGGGGATTAAAGATTGGACCTTGAATCGAAGGCATGGATGAACCCAAATGCTGGGTCAAACATAAGGCTGGGTTGGATCCAAGAGCTGGCTTGGCTGAACCAAAGGACTGAGCTGCTGGGCCGAACCCAAGTGAAGGGCTGGGCTGAGCTGTGAGCTTTGGGCTGAGCTGTGAGCTTTGGGCTGAGCTGGGCTGAGGATGGATCGAACTCAAGCTAGGGCCAGACTCAAGTGATGAAAGCAACCCGATCCATTTCCCTCCTCATTCGCGAAAACATCATCCTCTCGATTCAACATCTCATTGCGACACAAACGAGGAGACGGGGGTTCCCGACTCGACTCATCCTCTCCACCCTCACCGCCGACGGTTCTCCACCATCTCATCGCCGCCGGCCGGTCTTCCATCCTCACCTTCATCACTTCCTCCACCGTAGCCACCAACACCAAGCTAGGGCCCGGGGTTCGAACCCTAGCTGACCTTCACCATCTCACCGCCGCTGGCCGATCGACCTTCTATCCAGCTCTCTCTCGGGTTGAGGGAAGCCAGGATTGGGAGGCGATTATCTACCCTCACCGCCAGCTCTCTCTCGGGTTGAGGGAAGGCAGGATTGGGAGGCGATCATGCACCTCCACAGCTTTGGTTCCATTTCTGTCACAAGCTAGGGCCCGGGGTTCGAACCCTAGTTGATGGCCTTCTATCTTCTTCTCCATCTCCTCCATTTCCGGCAGCGTTCCTTCGCAGTTTCCTCTTCATAGGGCCGAGTGGCAGTCCTACTTCATAGCAGCTTCTTCCTTGTTCCAATACCGGCAGCAGCTTCATTTTCTGCACAGCAATTTCTTCACAGCCCTTCATTAGATTCGGTTATGGATTTTTTTGATATGTTTGAGTTGTTATGTGTGATAGATTGTTGAATGTTTGTATTGGATAGATCTTTCCCATATCAATTGGCACGTACTTGAAGCAATTTTTAGCATGCCTATCTTGTGTTTGGTTAAATGCCTCTTAGAACAGTACTTTCAATTGTGATGTTTCTTAGTGCTTAACTTTTGTTTTGTATTGCTCTTCCCATTGCTTTAAGATTTGATCTTCATTTAAATGCAATCAAGTTAGGTTGGATTAGATTTCTTTAATGCTGTAGGTTTTTGTTCCATGTTTAGTTTTGTTAATGCTTTATTTCAAGTTGCCTTTCCTTTGCTGCAATTGTAGTTAGGTTAAATTAGATTTCCTTACCTACATTATTTTTCCTTAATTAGAACTAGATTTCATACCTGCTTTGCTATTTCTTTTCGTAGTCTTAACGTTCAAATGCAAACCCCAATTTAATATCCAAAATCCAAAAGCAATAACATACGATCCTAAGGTTTATCATGCATCAACTACATTCGTTAGGAGACGACTCGAGTTACTCTATGCTACATTAGTTTAGAGGAGTTCGATACTTTAATTGTATTTGATATTCGCGGTACGACACGCGGTCAATCAAAATTTGGCGCCGTTGCCGGGGAATGTAGTGGTATTTGACAATTTTAGGATTGTTTCCCTATTTTTCATGTGCTTTAATGTTCATACATTTGTGTGTTTGATATCATATGCTCCTGAGTCTTTTAATCTCGTTATTAGTGTTTCAGTGTAAGACCAGGATAATTCTTTCAGCTCAACATGGATTTCTACTCTCAACAATTTGGAGGCTTCAATGAATATCACAATTCAAAAATTGGACAACAAGAATTTCAACAAGGTTTTCATCAAGGCCAGCAAGTATTTCAACCCTCACAACAAGGTTTTCATTATTCACAGTTTTCAAATCAAGATTTCCAGTTTCAAGGCCAAAATTTTCAGCAAGATACTCAGAATTTTCACCCTCAAGCATTTCAACCTCAATTTCAACAATTTCAGCAAAATTTTCAGCCAAGTCAACCTCTTCAACAATTTCAGCAGCCCTATAATAATTTTCAGCAAAACCAACCTTTCAATCAGCTACAACAGCAATTTCAACCACAATTCCAAAATTTTCAGCAAGGATACAACTATAATCAGCCATGTTTTCAACCATACAATCAGAGTTTTCAGCCTCCACAATTTCAGCCTTCACCACAACAATTTCAACCTCAAACTCAGAATTGCCAGGGCTACAATTCTCAGCAATTCCAACCAAGTTCCCAGGCCACTTTTTAGCAATTTACACAGCAACTTCAACCTTATAATCAGCCCCAACAACCCTATTCTCAGAATTCACAGCCTAGTCATGATTTTGAGCAACCTAATGCTACGTGTCAAGTTCGACAGGTGTCCTATATTCATCAAGAAGACTTTGAGGATTCTAGAGAGCTTGAGGCTCAACAACAAAGGCTAGACGAGATGTTTCAACAAATCTTGCAACAACAAGAGTAAGATTCTGCTCTTAAAAATATTGAGAGACGCCTTGGACAATTGGTTAATCAAATGAATCAAATGCAAGCCCAAAGATCAGGACAATTATCTTCTCAAGCTACTCTTAATTCTGAGGGGCATGATTGTGAACTAACTTTGAGGAATAAGGAAGTTATTTCAAGTTTAAACATTCTAAGGGTTGAAATTCATGAAAAATTTTCAGCATCTTATTTTCCACTTCAAAACAACCCTGGAATTGATTTCACATCAGTTGGTTGTGACCCTAGTGCAATCTTAAGGCCTTCTTCAATTTTAGCTCAGATAAGGTTGAAGATGCAGTAGAGACAGAGGCATTGGAGGAGATTGACAGTAAAACTTGTGACAGCCTTAAACTCATTTCTGAAGCTCCACAGGACCTTTCTCATCTTTTATTTTGTGATGATATTGTTATTGATGGTCCTGATTTTTCTAATATGGTTGTTGCAGATATGGTTGATAAAGAATGCGTTGCAGATGAATCTATAGGTGTAGGGGATTGCACTGAGCCCCAGAGACCACCACCATTGACTGATGCATTAGAAGATTCAGAGAATCAGTATGAAAGTGTAGGGACTTGCATGGTGGAAGCAAGAACCCAAGAATCACCTGAGTTAGTTGAATGTCCACCAGAACTTGAGCCTGAGATGGAACCTGTTCTTGACCAGGAGGAAGCTATGGTTACATCTACTCTTGTAGAACCTCCAGGTATTTTTCAGCACGATCAGGTAAGTATTTCTCCTTTTCCTTTGGAAAATTTCAGGGAGGTACCTACATTTGACTTCATTGTTTGTGAAACACATCTTGATACATATTATACTGAAACTGAGTGTGAAAAATCCATAGAGGTACCTAGTGTTGAATTTGTTGAATGTGACACAATTCTTGAGACATTTCATGTAGAGCCTGATTGTGAAAAATTGTTAGAGGTGCCTGTTGAGTTTGCTTGTTGTGATGATATTCTTGATACATCCATTGTGGAAAATAATTGTGAAAATTGCATAGAGGTACCCATGTTGATTTTATTGGTTGTGATGCATTCCTCGATTCTTTTTATATAGAGATTGATGGTATTACACTTCTTTCTTACCATGCATGCTTGAGAGAGGTATTACATGGTTTTGTAGGGTCCCGAAGACTTCTGGAGTGGGTGCTCCATCTAAACAGACTCTGACCTCCTGGAAGGACTTCCAAAAAGCATCAAGAGGGAGGAGTTGATATTACTTTAACTCGTAGCACTCCACCTCTCAAATGGATTTTGTACCTTAATCGCCTTCGGCCACCTGAACATTTTCCTGTGAAGTTTAAGTGTGGGGGAGCAGCACACCATGACATTGATTACATAAAGAATGCTTTCTCAACCACCCATACTCCTCCACGATCGCAATGGAGGTTATTGCTTAATCGACTCCGACCGCCAGAAATAAAGGGGAGTTTGTTCCTTTTCTTTCCTTTTCTATTTTTCTTTATGTTTATACTTGCATGTTTGTTTGCTTTTATACTTTGCATTCACATTTTGCTTTCTCATTTTGCATTTTGTTTGGTCTTGAATAAATCTTGTTTGATTTCGAGTTATATCTCCTTACATGTTCCTTTATTATGCTTTGAGAATCATAAAAGATGGTTAAGTCTGACTATTGAGTTTTGGTTTCCTTGGTATGCTTGGGGACATTAATTGCATTTCATCATTTGTTGTGGTGATGGACTCTATCTTGATAGATTAAGCATGACATTTTATTGTTCACCTAGTGAGGATATTGCCATGCTTATCCTTAATCCTCTTATGTGTGATAGCATTTGTGATACTTGACACTCTAGAACTTGCTTTGATTCTTTTTGAAATTACATTAACATAAGATTACATGAATATGATGGAGGCAAACTTTCTTGTTGATCTCTTGGTTTTTTCCCTCTACTTTGCTACTGTTACTGGTGAGCATTTCACCTATTGTTTTCATGTTTCATTGTCTTTCCTTTATCAGATCTTCTCATTGTTATTGTATTCTCACTGTTATATCTTTATTAGCTTATTCTTCCCTTGAGCATGAGAGCATGGGATGATTGCATGATGAGAACATTTTTATTTGTCTATTATTAGCCTCTATTATTGTGAGTTCTAGATGTTATCATGCTTTGTTACATTGTCTGAGGCAAGTTTTAAGTGTGGGGGGAAGACGAGTGCGTATGGACGAATGCTTGTTGAAAAAAAATTTCTCTCTTTGTACAAGAAAAAAATAAAGATGAGAAATGAAAAAAAAAAGAAAAGAAAAAAAAAGTGAAAACAAAAGAAGAAAAAAAAAGTGAAGAAAAAAAATTTTTCTCAAGCATTCGGGATTTTTGTTAGTGATGAACAAGAAGGAATATTTTCTTGATGTATACTCATTTGATATTATCATTCAGAGAAATTCAAGAGTTAAGTTGTTGATACGTACATGCATTTTTAGAAGTGTTGTAAGTGGTTGTTATGTATTGTATTGAGAATGTGTAAGGAGAATTTTGAGTGTTGGATGCTTGGTTGAGTTTTTATTTTGGCATATCGTTTGATTGTATACGTCATGTTAATTACCCCAATGCTCTCATATTCTTTGTGATCTCCTTTGTTATCTACCCTTCTTGTTCTCTTGTTAGCACATGGTTTCATCATTAGTCCTTGAAAAGTCCTCTTGATTTGTGTACTTATGTTATAGTAGTGGAGAAGTAGAAAATAAGCAAGCATATGGTAGTGTAATGTCATGAATGCTTTGAGAGAACTCCACTTTCATATTTGTTATTTTTGTGAGCATCAGTGCATATATCCATCTTGTGAGGTTGTTGTCATGCTTAGTTTATTCAAGTTGATGAAATTATCATGCCTTTTGACTTATGTGAGATTTGGAACCATAAATACATGGATTCATGAGACTTGATGATCCTAAGTAACCTTCTTTTATTATTTTTAAAGTATTGATAGGGGATGTAATGTTTGGGCGATATTTTATTTTCTTTTAGTTTTATTTACTTCCTCGAGCCGTGCAAGAATTAAGTGTGGGGGTGTGATAACTAGCACTTTAGGTCATTTTACTTGCTCATTTACTTGGCAATTTTTATCCTCTTGTACGTTTAAATCATGTTTATATCATATTTTACGATTAGGATCTATTTTTGGAGCTCAGTATAATTGCCTCTAAATTTTGGCATTATTTCATGATTTTTGTAGGGGATTAAAGATTGGACCTTGAACCCAAGGCATGGCTGAACCCAAATGCTGGGTCAAACATAAGGTTGGGTTGGATCCAAGAGATGGCTTGGCTGAACCAAAGGCTGGCTGAACCAAAGGACTGAGCTGCTGGGTTGAAACCAAGTGAAGGGCTGGGCTGAGCTGTGAGCTTTGGGCTGAGCTGGGCTGAGGATGGATCGAACTCAAGCTAGGGCCGGACTCAAGTGATGAAAGCAGCCCGATCCATTTCCTTCCTCATCCGCGAAAACCATCATCCTCTCGATTCAACATCTCATTGCGACACAGACGAGGAGACGGGGGGGGGGGGGGGGTTCCCGACTCGACTCATCCTCTCCACCCTCACCGTCGGCAGTTCTCCACCATCTCATCGCCGCCAGCCGGTCTTCCATCCTCACCTTCATCTCTTCCTCCACCGTAGCCACCAACACCAAGCTAGGGCCCGGGGTTCGAACCCTAGCTGACCTTCACCATCTCACCGACGCCGGCCGGTCGACCTTCTATCCAGCTCTCTCTCGGGTTGAGGGAAGCCAGGATTGGGAGGCGATTATCCACCCTCACTGCCAGCTCTCTCTCGGGTTGAGGGAAGGCAGGATTGGGAGGCGATCATCCACCTTCACAGCTTTGGTTCCATTTCTGTCACAAGCTAGGGCCCGGGGTTCGAACCCTAGCTGACGACCTTCTATCTTCTTCTCCATCTCCTCCATTTCCGGAAACGTTCCTTCGCAGTTTCCTCTTCACAGGGCCGAGTGGCAGTCCTACTTCACAGCAGCTTCTTCCTTGTTCCAATACCGGCAGCAGCTTCATTTTCTGCACAGCAATTTCTTCACAGCCCTTCATTAGATTCGGTTATGGATTGTTTTGATAATGTTTGAGTTGTTATGTGTGATAGATTGTTGAATGTTTGTATTGGATAGATCTTTCCCATATCAATTGGCACGTACTTGAAGCAATTTTTAGCATGTCTATCTTGTGTTTGGTTAAATGCCTCTTAGAACAGTACTTTCAATTGTGATGTTTCTTAGTGCTTAACTTTTGTTTTGTATTGCTCGTCCCATTGCTTTAAGATTTGATCTTCATTTAAATGCAATCAAGTTAGGTTGGATTAGATTTCTTTAATGCTGTAGGTTTTTGTTCCATGTTTAGTTTTGTTAATGCTTTATTTCAAGTTGCCTTTCCTTTGCTGCAATTGTAGTTAGGTTAAATTAGATTT
Organism: Boesenbergia rotunda; assembly: GCA_024364735.1. NCBI lineage: Eukaryota > Viridiplantae > Streptophyta > Magnoliopsida > Zingiberales > Zingiberaceae > Boesenbergia > Boesenbergia rotunda. The sequence goes on along the minus strand of JAGFNQ010005054.1, from coordinate 19,418 downwards.
TCTTACCTGCATTATTTTTCCTTAATTAGAACTAGATTTCATACCTGCATTGCTATTTCTTTTCATAGTCTTAACGTTCAAATCCAATCCCCAGTTTAATATCCAAAATCCAAAAGCAATAACATACGAGCATCAACTACATTCGTTAGGAGACGACTCGAGTTACTCTATGCTACATTAGTTTAGAGGAGTTCGATATTTTAATTGTATTTGATATTCGCGGTACGACACGCGGTCATCAATGTCCATCTGCCACACCTCATAATCCATATGAACGACAATAGATAAGAGAATCCATATAGACTTAAGCATGATTACCGACGAAATGGTCTCCTCATAATCGATACACTCTTTTTTAGTATACCCTTTCGCAACAAGCCTAGCCTTGAAGGTCTCAACTTTCCCATCTGATCCTCTCTTTCTCTTGTATATCCACTTGCATCCAATGACTTTTACACGATCGGGTGGTTCTACTATCTCCTAGACATGATTAGAATCCATAGATTCTATTTTAGAGTTCATTGCCCTTAGCCAAGAATCTGCATCCTTATCTTGGAGGGCCTCGTCATTGTTAGTGACATGAGAGAAGTGTCCTAAGGCAATCGCCTTATGATTGTAAACATTTATTTTAATAAATGAAAATTCACTATTTGAGTATACATGTTTGTGTATTTGATTGGGATCTTAAACTCATCTACTGAATGTCCGCAATACAATTCACAGCATAAGAGAATTTGTGATGAGATCACAACTAGTGATTATCTCTACATGTGCAATTGTGAAGTATTGAAAATATCCCTAGTCGATGAATTGATAAAAACGGACACTATCAATTCTGTTGAGACTAGCATGGGTTATTCTCTAATCAGCTGATTCTCACTGGCTGGTGACATTGGGATGACCGGAGATAAACATGAATGCTAGTTAAGGGAACTAGTTCATTGGAGTGACTAGCTGTAAAACTTCATATGGTAATCTATATAGATATGTCAGTGAAGTTCTTACTGCAGCTTAAGTGCGATGTTCCTTTGACTTGCGGTGTTCAAGTCATCTTGGTCATGGAGACTTATACTTTGACATCTTAAGCAAGCATCTCCAAGGAGGTGTGGACCCAGGATGATTGGGTATAAGCCGAAGTGCCCGAAGATGTTTGAACAACCTACAAAGGATTCACCACTCCTTGCGAGGAGATGTATACCCAGGCCTATCGTCGGATTATTACTCAAAGCCTCTGGCCAGAGCATGTCATGTTTAGAGTATGAGTCTCTTAAATACATGAGAGTAATTAGAAATCCAAAGGACGAGAAAGACACTACTTGGGCTAGGTGTGACGTAGTCAGCCTAGTGGGGACTGACACACACAGACCATGTCCTGAACCAAGTGGGTATAAGATGGTGAAGGGAATGGGGCACGATTCATTAGAGCTGCTGAAGGGTTTCAGAATTATTTCTGTGGTCAACCGTTGATCTTTCGATTAATTGGGGGTCATGATGTACTACTAGGTGCCACTCATGATCGTTCTATAATTAGTTGATTATAGACGGCCAACATAAATCAAAAGCCTATTTAGTCACACGCACTACGAGTAATCCGAGGGATTTAAAACGAGTTGAAAATTGGATTTTTCGATCAAGAGAAATAAGTCGAATCTGAGTTAATCAGAGGCGCAACGGAAGCTAAAAATGGCTAAGTCTTTTAAAGGCTTATTGGGCGAATTAAATGAGTTTAATTCGCGATGGGTTCGGCTCGGTTTGGCCGGCCAAAGAAGGTGCCAACCCTCTTTGGTTTGGCCGGCCACCACTTGGGGAGAAACCAATTTATTTGGTTTAATTAATAAAATAAATCTAGCACGATTTGTTTTATAAATTATGGATAAATAAATTTGTATAAAGAAATTTATATAAAGAAATTTATAGAAATTTATTCTTTTTTATGGAAATTAAAATAATCCATGGAATGGTTTATTTTAATTTTATAAAATCAATTATGAATTGATTTTTCCATAATAAGAAAATTTATAATTTTCTTGTAAAATTTATTCCATAATAAAAGGAGAGATCTATTTATTTTATTATAAAGTTAGTTATAATAAAACTTGGCTTAAACAGAATAATTCATAAGAAAATTTATAGGATAAATTTCTTATGAAAAATTCCGTTAAAAGAGAGACTTGGCAAGGGAGAGGCTACTATATAAAGGAACCAAAGGCAAGCCTTGAAATTCCAATTAAGTGATCAAGAGATTAACTCTCTCCCTCTCTCTCTCTAACTCTCTCTCTCTCTCTAGGGCCGGCGCCCTTTCTCTCTCTAGGGCCGGCTCTCTCTCCTCCCCTAGGGCCGGCGCAAGCACCTAGGGTGCCCGTGAGTTTCCTCCACCAAGTTCGTGCCGAAGAAGAAGAAGAAGCGTATCGCGACTCCTTCCTTCCTTTCCCGGAATTTTGATTCCGTTACTTGGTGGTTAGTTTCCTATCTTCTCTCTTGATCTTCTAGTTGTGCCTTTAGAGAATCTAGTAGTTCTCGTTGGCACAAAACTCGTGACTTTGCGAAGTCATCCCGAAGAGAACTCGGCGTGGACGCGAATAGAGGCGAAGCTTCCAAGGGACGCTACGGTTGGATCTCGTCCCTTTCTTCGAGTTACGCGAGGTACAAAGTAAATTAGTTTACTTTTCCTCAAAGTTTTAATTTATGATCATGTCCACACATTATAAGGTTGCATGCTAGATACGTGGTTAAAATAATTTGAGAAATTATTTTATGCTAATTCTTCCGCTGCACGTAAAAATTTAAAATTTTACGAACCCGTATCCTTGTCAACATGCACCCGGTCCCAACAGTCATATGTCCAGGGATCTGGTTCATGTTTACCAGAGACCAAGTCCGAAGACTCTCCCAAAAATATGAACCTCTCAGGCTGTCTGACAACCCTCCCACTGCGACGAGGTACCACCTGTGTATCCTTTGTGATACGCGGTGCAGTGACTTATGGTGTGTCCTCTTTTACAGTTGGTCCTAAGGTCGGAACACCCCCTCTTAACTCTTCAAGCACTAGTCTACTCCTGGGCTTGTGATTTATCACGTAGTCTTCTTCTAAGAATCTGGCATTCGTGCTAACGATTACCTTCTGATCCTCAGGACTATAGAACAGACCACCTTTCGTTCCCTTAGGATAGCCCACAAACAAGCGTACTTTTGTACGAGATTCCAACTTATCAATATCTCCCTTCAGCACATGTGTTGGACTATCCCAAATCCCAACTTATCACGTAGTCTTCTTCTAAGAATCTGGCATTCGTGCTAACGATTACCTTCTGATCCTTAGGACTATAGAATAGACCACCTTTCGTTCCCTTAGGATAGCCCACAAACAAGCATACTTTTGTATGAGATTCCAACTTATCAATATCTCCCTTCAGCACATGTGTTGGACTATTTCAAATCCGAATATGTCCTAGACTAGACTTTCGCCCAGTCCACAATTCTATGGGAGTAGAAGGGACTAACTTAGATGGTACCATGTTAAGAATATACGCAGTCATATATAGAACATATCCCCAGAATGAATCAGGTAAATCAGAGTAGCTCATCATTAACCTAACCATCTCCATAAGAGTTCTATTCCTTCTTTCTGCAACTCCATTCTATTGGGGCGTACTGGGTGCAATCAGCTGGGACTGAATCCCAGCCTTTGATAAATATGTCCTAAACTCTCCAAAGAAGTAGTCTCCAACACGATCTGATCGTAGTGTCTTGATACCTTTACCTTGACGCTTCTCCATATCAGCCTTGAACTCTTTGAACTTATCAAAGCATTCAGACTTGCGGCGCATCAGGTAAATGTATCTATACCTTGAATAGTCATCAATGAAAGTGACGAAGTAATCAAAGCCACCTCTAGCCTGGATTGACATAGGATCACACAAGTCAGAATGAATTAGTTCTAGCACATCTTTGCCCTATACCCCTTAGCCTTGAAAGGTCTCTTAGACATCTTACCTTCCAAGCAAGACTCACAGGTCGAGAAGTCTTCCATCACCAATGAACCCAAGGGCCCATCGGCTATCAACCTCTGAATCCTACTAAGGTTAATATGACCAAGCCTAAGGTGCCAAAGATACGTCTGATTCATCTTAGAAGGCTCCTTTCTCTTATTTAGGTTAGATGATGAGCTATTCACCTCTGTTTGCATTGTGGGAGTCTTTGGTTCTAGAGTGTACAGATAGCCTACCATCGTACCCGAACAGATAATCTCTCTATTTCTTTTTATAATAACTCTGTTATTAAAAGCAACAGAATATCCATACTTTATTAACTTAGAAACTGAAATTAAATTTTTTCTAAATGAGGGTACATATAAGCAATCTCTCAGAACCAACACTTTATTCCTCTCAAAAGATAAATAAAAATCTCCCACTGCAACTGTTGTCACCTCCGTAGCATTGCCCATGTAGACCACGATTTCCCCATCAGCTAGCCGTCGAGTTTCCCTGAACCTCTGCACAGTATTGCAGACATGATCAGTGGCCCCCGTATCTACGCACCAGGTACTGGTAGATAGCACCGCTAAACATGTTTCAATGACAAAGTGTGAGGAAATACCTTTGTTTTGCGACGGGGATAGTCCGCCTTCTAGTGTCCAGTTTGCTTACATGTGAAGCACTTGCCTTTCGGCTTCTTCACGCCAGTCCGAGGTCCCTGTGATGCTGCTACTGCTGCCTTCTTGAACCCGCCTTGTTTTTTCTTCTTCTTGCCTTTCGGCACAGAAGTAGAAACCTTTTGAGTAACCAAGGCCTGCGAGCTCTGATGAAAGAGGCCCTCTGTCGCCTGGAGTTCTCCTAGAAGTTCGCCCAATGTATACTCATGCTTGTTCATGTTATAGTTCAGCCGGAACTGCTCAAAACTCCTGGGCAGAGACTGGAGTATAATATCGACCTAGGTTTCCCCGTCGATTTGTGCTCCCAGTACGTCAATCTCATTGAGGTGAGTCATCATTTTCAGGACATGATCCCTAATGGGTGTCCCTTCGACCATAGTAGTCGTCATCAGGTTCTTCATTGCAACCTGCCTAGCGGCCTGACCCTGGTGCCCGAAGAGCTCCTTGAGGTTTAGCATCATTGCATAAGCAGTGGGCATGGCATGATGCTGATGTTGCAATACATTCGACATAGATGCCAGAATGTAGCACCGGCCATCTCATTTGCCTTGACCCACTTCTTAAAGCTCTCCCTCTGCTCTTCACTAGAGTTCTCGCCAGGCCCTTCAGGACAGTCCTCAAAGAGCATATATTTGTACTCTTCAACAGTAAGGACAATGTCTAGGTTTCTTTTCCAATCAATATAGTTGGGTCTAGTAAATTTGTTCTTCTTAAGTATGGTCGATAGTGGGTTAAAGGCCATTTCGAAAATCCTGAGAATCACAACATACACTACTTTAGAAAATGAAAATGAATTGATTCCTCAAACTAATAAATTTTCAAAATCAACCAACATCTCAAACACCGAGAATTCGCATGTCACGTTAGTGTGGACGTATACGTACTCTACATTCGTTGGAGAAGGTTTTACCCATTAATCTTACTATCTTGTCAACCTAACTTTTTGACAAGTAAGATTAATAGTTGGTTCACTTCAGCCCTACAAATTATTAGCAGTGACTCCATTGGGGAGGATACTAATAATTGTATCTAAGTGTTTACCATTACACGACACTAAGAGAACTATTTACGATTATGTGTCTTCCGTTGGGGAAGTACACACGCTCTTCAATAATTCCTTATAATCTTTTCTGACCTTGTGATCCGCAGAACAAACCTATCCGTTATGGAGGAAGGCACTCAGAGCCAACGCGCGGGCTTGTTCGCATCACATGTCAGATTATAATGGAGGCCACGGGACCATTAGGGCCCCTCTCCCACTTAGCAATTTAGTTTGAGGAATTTTAACAAGCACACATACACGACATGCACATAACCAACAAAATGAAAAATAGAAAATCCTAGATTTTCCAACTTCTCATGACCTTGGTCTCCAATGCGCCTCCAGTCATATCGTCACCTCGTCCGCTCCTCCCTTCCTTATACGCAAGCCACCTTGAGGGATCTCCGAGCCAAAATGACTAGCTAATTATTTACATCATCGATCATATACTCCACGAAGGAGTGTACATGAGATCGAAAGTAAAATAATGAGCTCGGCTAAACATGTGTCATATTTAATTACAAAAATTAAATACTTCCTAGCCTCGTCAACCCCGAGGATTAATTAATTTACAAAAATTTCACAACCATTCACACAACAATTATTTAGCCATGATTAGTTGGAATCTCATGCCTGCAACACAAAGTTAGCCTACACACATCCACATATCATCCAACAAAATAAAATGTATGAAAAATGCAAAAAATTAACCAATTCTAAAGACACAAAATCGGAAACCTCAGCTCTGATACCAATTGTTGGGTATGGTTTGGCGGGGTTCCCTAACAAATCTTGGTCGTCCTTGAGAGAACTCTCCATGTCTACGGATTAAAAAATTTAATCCGAATAGAGACTCATCTCCCAATGACCATCTCGTCATCGTATCGTTCGGTACGAATTACAACTTGGTCAATCACAAAGATCGTGCCTTGTAATTCTCCTAACAAAACGACTGCGGAAGAGACGACGAGTGGATCACCAGTTCTTGTGTTTATGGTCAGGGTCCAATTAATTAATTATTAGCAATGATACCAAATCAAAATAATTAACTAATTCACATGAAATGACGAAGCTAATCAATAAAGCACAAAGTAACAATAGGAGCTAAGGAAAGAATTATACCTTCCCTTTTACCTCGTAGCCTTCTACCTTATGTACCACCCTTCTCAGACGTCATGTGGGCGACGAGCTACAGAGAACCAAGATCACCAAGGCACTCCAAAAACCACCTCCTCACGCAAAGCCAAAACCCTAGCCCTAGGGTTTGGAAGCTGCCGGCCTTCTTCCCTTTACCTTGCACCGCCAACAACCATGAGCCTCCAAGCTCACGCCGGCCCCAAGGTAGTCCAAGGGAGGAAGGTAATGAAGAGGATGATGGAGAGAATCAAGCTCCTCTTCAACCCAAACCTGGCCGAAAAGTCCCTCCACTCCAAACTTGCGGCGACGCCGCAAGCTTCCTTTGCGCCTCCTCTCGCCGGCCGCCGACCACCTTCCTCTCGCCACCGAGCACCACAAAAGGAAGAGAAAGTCTTTCCCTTGTCCTTGCTCACCACACGTGAAGCATCTAATCGTCTTTTTCTTCTCTTGGGCTTCTCCAATCCTACAACTCATGTTAGATTTTAAAGGAATTGAAATAAGTTTAGGATTTACCCCCTTTTTACCTAGTGGACACTTGTCCTTGTAGTGCCCCTTTTCGTTGCACCCAAAGCATACGATATGTTCCTTAGTCTTTGTTGGGACCGGGTCCATGTTGACATGGATGCGGGTTCGTAATTTTAAAATTAATTACATGCAGCGGAAGATTTAGCATAAATAATTTCCCAAATTATTTAACCACACATCTAAGCATGCAACCTTATATTGTGTAGACATGATCATACATTTAAAATTTTGCAGAAAGTAAACTAATTTACTTATTACCTCGCGTAACTCGAAGGAAGGGACGAGATCCAACCGTAAGCGTCCCTTAGAAGCTCCGCCTCTATTAGCGTCCACGCCGAGTTTTCTTCGGGATGACTTCGCAAAGCCACGAGTTTCGTGCCGACAAGAACTACTAGATTCTCCAAAGGCACGACAAGAATACCAAGAGAGAGATGGAAAGACTAACCACCAAACGAAGAACAGAATCAAGATTCCGGGGAGGAAGGAGTCGCGCCCGCTTCTTCTTCTTCTCATGGTAGCTGCTTGGTGGATGAAGCTCACGACAACAAAGGGAGAGCCTCTAGGGCCGGCGGCACTAGAGGAGGGAGAGAGAGGGAGAGAGAGAGAGAGGGCTTATTCCTTGATCTCTTAGATTGATTTCCAAGCCTTGCCTTGGTTCCTTTATATAGTAGCCTCTCAATCGCCAAGTCTCCTTTTTATAGAATAAATTTTTATAAGAAATTTATCATATAAATTTTTCTAAGATTTATTCCATCATGCCAAGTTTTTATCATAATTTAATTTATGATAAAAGCAACCATGTCTCCCCTTTTTTTTCTTATGGAAAGAAATTTCTTTATATAAATTTCTTTATCATGGTGAATCAATCCATTATTGATTTTATAAAATAAAATAAACCAATCCATGGTTCATTTTAATTTCCATGAAAAATAAATTTCTTTATATAAATTTCTTTATATAAATTTCTTTATCATGGTAAATCAATCCATTATTGATTTTATAAAATAAAATAAACCAATCCATGGTTCATTTTAATTTCCATGAAAAATAAACCAAACCTTGGTTTATTATAAAATTTATATCATCCATAATTTTATAAAACAAACCACACTTGGTTTATTTTATAAATTGAACCAAACAATTTGGTTCTCCCCTTTTGATGTGGTCGGCCAAACAAAGAGGGTGGGGACCCTCTTTGGCCGGGCAAACCCAAGCCAAGACCATATGAATTAAACTCATTTAATTCGTCCAATAAGTCTTCAAAAGACTTAACCATTTTATGCTTCCAATGCGTCTCTGAAAAATTCAGATTCGACTTATCTCTCTTGATCGGAAAATCTAATTTTCAACTCGTTTTAAATCCCTCGGATTACTCGTAGTGCGTGTGACTAAATAGGCTTTCGATTTATGTTGGCCGTCTATAATCAACCAATTATAGAACGATCATGAGTGGCACCTAGTAGTACATCATGACCCCCAATTAATCGAAAGATCAACGGTTGACCTCAGAAATAATTCTGAAACCCTTCAGCAGCTATATTGAATCGTGCCCCATTCCCTTCACCATCTTATACCCACTTGGTTCAGGACATGGTCTATGTGTGTCAGTCCCCACTAGGCTGACTACGTCACACCTAGCCCAAGTAATGTCTTTCTCGTCCAACGGATTCTAATTACTCTCATGTTTCTGAGAGATTCATACTCTGAACATGTGATGCTCTGTCCAGAGGCTTCGAGTAACAATCCGACAATAGGCCTTGGGTATACATCTCCTCGCAAGGAGTGGTGAATCCTTTGTAGGCTGTTTAAACATCTTCGGGCACTTCGGCTTATACCCAACAATCCTGGGTCCACACCTCCTTAGAGATGCTTGCTTAAGATGTCAAAGTATAAGTCTCCATGACCAAGATGACTTGAACACCGCAAGTCAAAGGAACATCGCACTTAAGCTGCAGTAAGAACTTCATTGACATATCTATATGTAGATTACCATATGAAGTTTTACAGCCAGTCACTCCAATGAACTAGTTCCCTTAACTAGCATTCATGTTTATCTCCGGACATCCCAATGTCTCCAGCCAGTGAGAATCAGCTGATTAGAGAATAACCCATGCTAGTCTCAACAGAATTGATAGTTTCCGTATTTATCAATTCATCGACTAGGGACAATTTCAATACTTCACAATTGCACATGTAGAGATAATCACTAGTTGTGAATTCATCACAAATTCTCTCATGCTGTGAATTGTATTGCGGACATTCAGTAATTGAGTTTAAGATCTCAATCAAATACACAAACATGTATACTCAAATAGTGAATATTCATTTATTAAATTAAATGATTACAATCATAAGGCGATTGCCTTAGGACACTTCTCTCACAATACTAACAAACTCCCACTTGGCCTAATGCCAATCGCTACGGTATCCAATACCACAGGCTCTAACATGACCCTCAAACTTGCTTTGAGGCAAGGCCTTAGTTAAAGGATCCGCTAAATTCTTTTCAGTGGGAATTTTCTCAATTTGTATATCATTCCTACTTATAATCTCTCTGATCAGATGATAGCGGCGAAGTACATGTTTGGATCGCTGATGAGACCTTGGTTCCTTTGCTTGTGCAATAGCTCCATTGTTGTCGTAGTAAACCGGCACTGCTTCATCAATGGTTGGAACCACACCAAGTTCTGAGACAAACTTCTTGATCCAGACTGCTTCCTTTGCTGCTTCCGAAGCTGTAATATATTCCGCTTCCGTGGTAGAATCCGCTATGGTGTCTTGTTTGGAACTTTTCCAACTTATTGCACCTTCATTCAAGATAAATACGTATCCGGACTGAGATTTGGAGTCATCCTTATCTGTCTGGAAACTGGCATCTGTATACCCACGTATTACCATATCACTTTCTCCATATATTAGGAACACATCCTTAGTTCTTCTTAAGTACATAACATAGCATACATGATTGATCCATTCCTGGATCAGACTGGTATCTGCTTGTGATGCTCAGAGCATACGATACATCGGACTTAGTACATAACATAGCATACATGATTGATCCTATCGCGGATGCATAAGGAATCTTATTCATGCAAATCCTTTCGTCTTCTGTGCGTGGACACAAAGACTTTGAAAGGTTGATCCTATGCCTGATGGGAAGGTAACCTTTCTTGGATTCCGACATGCTAAACCTTTTTAGCACTCGGTCTATATATGTAGACTACGAAAGACCAAGCAACCGTTTTGATCTATCTCTATAGATTCTAATCCCAAGGATATAGGTTGCTTCTCCCAGGTCTTTCATGGAGAAAGTTTTGGACAACCAAATTTTAACCGACTGTAAGACTGATATATTGTTTCCTATAAGTAATATGTCATAGACATATAATACTAGGAATACGACTGCACTCCCACTAACCTTCTTGTACACACAAGGTTCGTCAGGATTTTGTGAGAAATCAAATTCTTTGATTGTCTTATCAAAACGGATGTTCCAGCTCCTGGATGCTTGCTTCAGTCCATATATGGATTGTCGAAGCTTGCATATTTTGGTTTTATCAACCGATGTGAAACCTTCAGGTTGTATCATGTATACATCCTCAAGTAGGTTTCCATTAAGGAAAGCTGTTTTCACATCCATTTGCCATATCTTATAATCATAATGAGCTGCTATGGCCAGGAGCATCCGAATGGATTTAAGCATAGCTACTAGCAAATAGGTTTTGTCATAATCAATCCCTTGTTTCTGACGATATTCTTTTGCCACTAATCTAGCCTTAAAGGTAACAACATTACCTTCCATGTCAGTTTTCTTCTTGAAAACCCACTTGCACCCTATGGGCTTAATCCCTTCAGGTGGGTTAACCAAGTCCCATACTTGATTTTCGTACATGGAATCCATTTCCGACTTCATGGCTTCAAGCCATTTGTCCCTTTCTGAACTTTTCAGAACATCATCATAACTGATAGGTTCGTCATCGCTAATGAGTAACACGTCGTTCGATTCACTTACGAGAAATCCGTATCTCTCTGGAATATTGTGTGTCCTATCAGATCTACGAAGAAGTGGTGTTGTTTTAGGTTCAACTAATAGCTCGTCATTATGAGTTATTGGTTGTGGGTCTAGACTAGGTGTCTCTGTAATGTCTATTGGAGTTTCTTGAACTTCTTCAAGTTCAATACTACTCCCACTGTTTTCTTGTAAAAGAAATTCTTTTTCCAGAAATACAGCATGCCTTGAAACAAACACCTTTTGTTCCAAGGGATGATAGAATTGGTAACCCTTTGTTTCCTTAGGGTATCCAATAATTAGACATTTATCAGACTTAGCATCCAATTTGTCTGATATAGTCCGCTTCACATAAGCAGGACAACCCCATATCTTAAGGTGATTTAAGTGAGGTTTCTTACTATTCCACGTCTCATATGGAGTAGTAGAGACTACCTTGGTCGGGACTCCGTTCAGCAAGTAAACAGCTGTCTTAAGCGCATAGCCCCAAAAGGATTTTGGAAGAGTTGCATGATTCATCATAGATCTAACCATGTCCATCAAGGTTCGGTTACGCCTCTCAGATACACCATTATGCTGTGGTGTATACGGCGGAGTCCATTAAGACAATATCCCATTGTCCCTAAGATAATCATGAAACTCTTGACTTAAGTATTCACCACCCCGATCGGATCGAAGTATCTTAATACTTTTGTCAAGCTGTTTCTCTACTTTATTTCTGAACTCTTTGAATTTCTCAAAAGCTTTAGATTTATGTTTCATCAAGAACACATACCCAAATCGTGAGTGATCATCGATAAAGGTAATGAAGTAGCTATAGCCTACTTGTACAAGAGTTGACATTGGTCCACATACATCAGTATGTATTAGACCAAGCAATTCTCCCACTGGTTTACCTTTTCCAGAAAAGGATAATTTGACCATCTTGCCTTTTAAGCATGATTCGCATGTATCAAATGAACCGGGTTCAAATGATTCCAGAATTCCACATCGGTGTAATTTGGTCATGCGTTTCTTACTTACATTGCCAAGACGACAATGCCACATATATGAGTCTATTTGATTATCTATTCGAGCACGTTTGTTGCTAACTTCGATATTGAAAATGTCACCGGATAAATCTAACGTGTAGATACCATTGCATAAAGTTTCAGTCCCATAAAGAACACCATTTAAAGTTATGTAACAACAATTGTTACTAAAAGTTAAATGGTAACCCTTTTCATTCAAGCATGAAATAGATACAATGTTCTTTATTAACGAAGGAACAAAATAACAATTATCCAATTCTAAGACAAGTCCAGTAGGGAGCTTTAGCAAATATGTTCCGATGGCAATAGCAACAATCTTTGCTTCATTTCCAACTCGCAAATTCGCTTCTCCCTTGACGAGTCTTCTTCTATTCCTTAGCCCCTGTATGTCATTACATATATGTGAGCTACACCCAGTATCAAGTACCCAGGTGTACGAGGAAATAGAGTGACATTCAATAACGAAGATGCCTGAAGAGGATGGGGCATCGGATGCCTTCTTCTTCAAGGACTCAAGATAAACCTTGCAGTTTCTTCGCCAGTGTCCCTCCTTGCCAGTGATGGCAAGTGCCTTTTGGTGCCTTTTCAGTCTTTTTGGTCTTAGTTTACTTATTGGTGTCCAAAATGAAACGCAAATTCAGAGAAGAGATGATCAAGTGATTATCCTAGAAATATAAATTGAGCTTATGTGAGAAGAATGATAAAGAATGCATCAACATACATTACTTAAATCCTATTTATTTTTCGAATTGAATAACCCTTTTTATCAATTCGGGAGATCGTAGGAACATCTCCAAATAGGTTGATATCCAACCATAGATAAGAACAACCATGGCTGTGACCATCAAGTTATTCTTAGCTATGAAGGTAGGTAATTATACCGATTACATATCACATATATGTAACTATCACTTTATGCTATCAAATAATTGAATGTTTGCATAAATCATTGGGTTGTTAACTCATTAACAAGTATGCAACAATATACATAGCACCCAACTGCACCTCTCTTTACATCGACCTTGGTTGTGGCACAACAAATCGATGCTCCAAGCTTAAGGCTAACCCATTAATCAAGAAATAGTTTTAATATGGTTGGAGCTCATTCAACCGTTTAGTCAGGCTTGGATGTGTCCAACAACCAAAACTAAGGATTGACCTCTGACTCCAACTATATTAATCATAAACTAATTCCATGGTTTGAACATGTTGAGGTTCAAGCCGGGCATGGATGTGTCCATCAACCCAAACGAGAAACAAAACTCCGGTTCTGACCATATTAATGGAAGGTGTTGGCCTTAATATTTTGTAAGGGGTTTTGGGTCTCATCCTTTTCTTTCTAAGCACATTCATGACATATAATTATGTCATGTACTAACGATTTCCTTAATAAAGTATGTATGTGACTTAATTTATCAAGTCTCATTAATTGAATTTGGAACCAGATTTCCTAATTCTAATTTCATACTTTATTTAAGGAATTGTTTTGGGAAACAATTTCCTAAATTGTCATAATCAATTTCGGAAATAATATGTTTAAGACTTTGATTTCTTTAAATCAAATCTTATTAAATTAAGAAACAGATTCCCTTAATTCAACCACATATTATTTTCATGAAAATCTTATTTAAGGAAATAAACTCTATAGGAAACAATTTTCCTAATTAATTTTGGAGACAATAATATGTATGAAATCAAATAAAAAAATTATCGTTTGAGAATCACCTCAAAAATTTCCAAGATTTTATCACATATTTTATTTATGGACTAATTAATTACAACAAATTATTTTCTTTGGGTGGCTCCCCGAGGCTCAGATACCCAAAGAAAAGAAATTTGTCGTAAATCTAATTTGGCCCGCTCCCCGAGGTGTAGCCAAATTAAACTTGACAATTCTTATTCAAAATAGGAAATTAAATTACAACAACTAACTTTAATTTAGGTGGCTCCCCGAGGCACTCCCCAAAGTAAAGAATTTTGTTAATAATTTAAAACCAATTCGAATTTAATTGTCAATTAATGATCCATAAATTTGTCTAGACTTTCTTGAAAGAAAGTGCCAAAAATTACGAGCTTTCCATAATAGGTTTTCAGAATAATTGTAAGATTCTGGTACAAAGAAAACTAACATATTTCCAAAATTGAAAATTTTCCAAAATAGGAAATTTCCAAAATTAGAAAGTTTCCAAAATGGGAAGTTTTCACAATTATCATAAAATTTCAGAAACTAGGATATTTCAAAAGTTTGCTAAATTTCATGAGGATTTCCAAACTTTGAAATTCCTAAATCTAAAATTTATCATAATTGGAAAGTTTCCATAATTGAAAATTTTTCCAAAATTGAGATCATGACAAAGTTTTCTGCAAAATAATTATATGATTATGTCGAACACTAACCGACTCTGATACCACTGTTGGGACCGGGTGTATGTTGACATGGATGCGGGTTCGTAATTTTAAAATTAATTACGTGCAGCGAAAGATTTAGCATAAATAATTTCCCAAATTATTTAACCACACATCTAAGCATGCAACCTTATATTATGTAGACATGATCATACATTTAAAATTTTGCAGAAAGTAAACTAATTTACTTATTACCTCACGTAACTCGAAGGAAGGGACGAGATCCAACCATAAGCGTCCCTTAGAAGTTCCGCCTCTAATCGCGTCCACGCCAAGTTTTCTTCGGGATGACTTCGCAAAGTCATGAGTTTCGTGCCGACAAGAACTACTAGATTCTTCAAAGGCATGACAAGAATACCAAGAGAGAGATGGGAAGACTAACCACCAAACAAAGAACGGAATCAAGATTCCAGGGAGGAAGGAGTCGCGCCCGCTTCTTCTTCTTCTCACGGTAGCTGCTTGGTGGATGAAGCTCACGGCAACAAAGGGAGAGCCACTAGGGCCGGCGGCACTAGAGGAGGGAGAGAGAGAGGGCTTATTCCTTGATCTCTTAGATTGATTTCCAAGCCTTGCCTTGGTTCCTTTATATAGTAGCCTCTCAATCGCCAAGTCTCCTTTTTATAGAATAAATTTTTATAAGAAATTTATCATATAAATTTTTCTATGATTTATTCCATCATGCCATGTTTTTATCATAATTTAATTTATGATAAAAGCAACCATGTCTCCCCTTTTTTTTTCTTATGAAAAAAAATTTCTTTATATAAATTTCTTTATATAAATTTCTTTATCATGGTGAATCAATCCATTATTGATTTTATAAAATAAAATAAACCAATCCATGGTTCATTTTAATTTCCATGAAAAATAAATTTCTTTATATAAATTTCTTTATATAAATTTCTTTATCATGGTAAATCAATCCATTATTGATTTTATAAAATAAAATAAATCAATCCATGGTTCATTTTAATTTCCATGAAAAATAAACCAAACCTTGGTTTATTATAAAATTTATATCATCCATAATTTTATAAAACAAACCACACTTGGTTTATTTTATAAATTGAACCAAACAATTTGGTTCTCCCCTTTTGATGTGGTCGGCCAAACAAAGAGGGTGGGGACCCTCTTTGGCCGGCCAAACCCAAGCCAAGACCATATGAATTAAACTCATTTAATTCGTCCAATAAGTCTTCAAAAGACTTAACCATTTTATGCTTCCGATGCGTCTCTGAAAAATTCAGATTCGACTTATCTCTCTTGATCGGAAAATCTAATTTTCAACTCGTTTTAAATCCCTCGGATTACTCGTAGTGCGTGTGACTAAATAGGCTTTCGATTTATGTTGGTCGTCTATAATCAACCAATTATAGAATGATCATGAGTGGCACCTAGTAGTACATCATGACCCCCAATTAATCGAAAGATCAACGGTTGACCTTAGAAATAATTCTGAAACCCTTCAGCAGCTATATTGAATCGTGCCCCATTCCCTTCACCATCTTATACCCACTTGGTTCAGGACATGGTCTATGTGTGTCAGTCCCCACTAGGCTGACTACGTCACACCTAGCCCAAGTAATGTCTTTCTCGTCCAACGGATTCTAATTACTCTCATGTTTCTGAGAGATTCATACTCTGAACATGTGATGCTCTGTCCAGAGGCTTCGAGTAAAAATCCGACGATAGGCCTTGGGTATACATCTCCTCGCAAGGAATGGTGAATCCTTTGTAGGTTGTTTAAACATCTTTGGGCACTTCGGCTTATACCCAACCATCCTGGGTCCACACCTCCTTAGAGATGCTTGCTTAAGATGTCAAAGTATAAGTTTCCATGACCAAGATGACTTGAACACCGCAAGTTAAAGGAACATCGCACTTAAGCTGCAGTAAGAACTTCATTGACATATCTATATGTAGATTACCATATGAAGTTTTACAGCCAGTCACTCCAAAAATCTAGTTCCCTTAACTAGCATTCATGTTTATCTCCGGACATCCCAATGTCTCCAGCCAGTGAGAATCAGCTGATTAGAGAATAACCCATGCTAGTCTCAACAGAATTGATAGTTTCCGTATTTATCAATTCATCGACTAGGGACAATTTCAATACTTCACAATTGCACATGTAGAGATAATCACTAGTTGTGAATTCATCACAAATTCTCTCATACTGTGAATTGTTTTGCGGACATTCAGTAATTGAGTTTAAGATCTCAATCAAATACACAAACATGTATACTCAAATAGTGAATATTCATTTATTAAATTAAATGATTACTGTCACGCCCCGAGACCCAGGAGCCGCTGATCCAATAGAAAATCGGACAGCACCTCCCCTATCCGGCGGACAATTTACACATACATACAAATAACCATACAACCCACGCAGTATATATTTGGCCTCAGGCCTAAAAATCAATACAGAATATAAAATACAACATGGTAAATCATACCTGACTGCGGACCGGTCCGACTTACGACGAAACAACCAATACACAAAAACCCCTTAGGGCACACGACACATATGACATATACAAATCGCTAAAAGGAATATAAACTAATGCACTACAAAGTACAAAACAAAATCCTGCGATCGCGATGGGTAGGGACTGGCTGCTGGGCTCTTCTGGCGACTCCAAGAATTTCAACCTGAAAATAAAAATATATGGTAACGGTGTGAGTCCATAAACTCAGCGAATACCCAGCAGATACGCATAGTACGTTATACTAACAGTAAGTGTCTACGCTAATACAGTCTCATATAAAAATCAGAAGGGGTATACTGAAGATACTAAATACAGGTACATACCCGAATCTATCTCTCCTGCAAAGGGGTGAATTCAATCCCTATGGAACAAGTATAACATATATCCAAAGTAGCCAAATCTCTAGTATATGCATGTCAATCAAGTGCAGAAATCAAATGCAGCAAACAATGCACGATGCAAAATATGCACATGGTGCAATGACATGTGTCACCCCCTAGTCCCAGTCAGGATCATCGTCCACGACGTCCGCGTGGGTAGAGCTATGACAACCTGTACGCACCCTGCCATCACTGCTCCTGAGTGACCGGGTGGACAGGATGCTGGCGGAGGTCACTCTCCTACCCTAAGCAATGGGGGAGTCTAGCTCTCATCTCCTCGTGGCTCAGTACGAGAAGGGATCCCTGGCTGCTACCATGCCCGGACCCACCCTCCAAATAGTGGCCGAATGGAGCAATACAGGGCAAATGCACACATCCTACGGTATCCACTAACCCATGAGTGGCCGTGTGTGCATATCCTCATGTACCGGAAGACGATAGGCTCAACCATAAGGGAGTCGCTGATCGCCGGCATGCAACAATGCAGAGATGGTGTATGATATGTATACATACATCTCTCACCAAGTCCTCAGTATACTAAGTCTCAGTCTGAATCCTATAACAGTGAATACAAGTAACCTACAAGGTATACTAGCCGGAAATTAATGATCCCTCAATGTCAAATGCAAGGGAGAATACCACTACATCTATGCCCAAATATATATACGCATAACCACTACTGTGACTGTATGAAACTAAAAGAGATATAACCTCAAAGATATGCAACAGATATCAAATACATGAATACTAAGGCAGATATAGCATACGATCTTACTATCATTTATAACAAACCACGCATAGCAATATGACAATATCTAAAAGATAAGTCAAAGGGTACCCGCCTCCGATGAAGCCCGTATCAGTAGGGAATCCATGCCTAGATATCCGAATCAAAATCATTCAATGTCCTGTGCCAAGATATACAACTTAGTAACTTATACAAGTAACAACTAGCCAAACTAAATTCCAAGCTTAAATTAGGATTAAGTTCCAATTAACCTCATTCCTTGAGATCATTTAGTATTAATCCCACATTAACCCTAAAAGATCTCCTCCCTTCATTGGTTTGGGCCATTCTCACTCCAATCAAGTCAGCCATACCCTAACCATACCAACCCAAACTATGTAATGGTTTCAATTCTATTAAAGCTATCCAAAATAGGGTTATCAACAAAATTAACCATGTCCTAACAAGATACGACTACATACCAATTGTTATACTGCAACAAGTTATCCCAAAACTCACGGCAACTTCACACAACAATTCCAACCAAAAACACATTCTGAATAAAACACTAAAAGCTCACACCAATCCTACTATTCATATTGAAGTCCATAGGTAGCTATCTAATCAGAATTTATCACAATTATAAAATCAACAACTACAGCGACAATTCGAAATCAATTCCAATCAACGAATCACCAAGGCAGTAAAACCGAAGAACCTAGTGAACAAAATCATAAACAGCCTATACAGGAAATTGATTCAATGCCACTGATTTAAACCACAATACTAGAGCTTCTCCCAAATTGAAAGTCCAAATGCATCATCCTTACCAAAATACAGAAGTCGCACAAAGCCCCCTGTTCAAATCCGGCCAAGAACAAGGACTGCGATGAAGTTTCCGACAGTGGTATTCTCCTTCGAAGAGACTACCGCAACTCCCAGATTCATCCACCCAAACATCCAAATGAAGAGGAACAGAGAAAGGCCTGGAAACAAGCCGATTGTAAGACGAAGATCT
>JAGFNQ010005053.1:84983-104487 GCA_024364735.1 Boesenbergia rotunda | reverse complement strand
CGCCTTCTCCTGCCTTAGACGGATCGCTACTTTTGTCTACTTCTCGACTCTAATGCACGACTAAAAATGCGGAAATCTTTTTTTTTTCTTTTAATCTATCTAAGAATGATATTCTAACTTAAATAGTCATGCATCATACCATGTCACACTTTCTTTCTCAAAAACTCGTAAAAAAAAATACTTATTGAAACTTGCCTCGCCCAACTCAGCTTACGGGTATCAGTCGACTGATACTGTACCAGTCGACTGATAAGTCTGAAACCTGTTTTCCAGATTCGAAGCCTTGTTTCAAAACTCCACCAAACCTATACTTTCGAGCCATATAAAATCATGACACCATTTCTATACTCTATACCAGTTTTCTAAACAATTTAGCCAATCAAAACGAATCCATAAACTTGAAATTAGGACTTTTGCGGAATTTAGCAAGTTATGAAAAATCTACATAGACTTTAAGCTAGAGTTTGTACCAAACTTAACTTCTAACCATTGAAACTCATCACACAAAATTCTGAAACATCCCTAAGGCATTATCAAATGAGAAAGCAACTTTTCTAAACATACTTAAGCAATAAAACTTGATTCAAAGGGAAATTAATACTATCTTGGCACATGCATCTATTTCTCTAACAAAGTATCAATATTTCAAACTACTCACACTTCTACTCATCCAATGCAATCATAAGGATATGTATGCTAAATGAAATGACATGGAATCTTTACTCTAAGAAATTGAGCATGTAAAACTATCCAAAGCTTAAATGTTCGCTAAACTCCATAAAGCAAATAACTAAATTGTCTCGTCTCAAGGATCTCTCCAAAATCAGCCACCACACACACTTTACTCAGCACCGCCTCGTCGCCTTCCTTCAGAATTGCTTGCCTTTACCTTTATCTGCAGTAAGAGGAAATGCAACTAGTAAGCAAAAAGCTTAGTAAGTACTATCTAGCTCACAAAATCTCGAAATGTGCAAACATGCTTCTTGAACAATATGAAAATCATATGAGATACTTATATGCTTGGAAGAAAACTAAGAACATGTATAACTCAAAACATGCATACTCAAGCACTAATAAATCTCAATTTACTTTTCTTGGCTCAACTTGAAACTTTAGCTATTCTTTAACTTTTGAAAACTCTTTAAACTTTAGAAACTTTGCTAAAGCATATACTTGAAAATAATAATCACTTGGATCCACTGAAGACGTAAGTACCATCTCATATGCGCGTTCCCTAAAAGGTTGGGGTAGCGAGCCACCAATCCTAATAGAGCAGACCTTGGTCTACCAGGGCCAAGACCTTGGAATTGGACACCTGGATTTCTTTAACGACGCCCTTGGACGCCGGGGTACTGGCCTTAGAAAATAAAATAGCTTTTCTTTCTTTCTTTCTTATCTGTAAATGCCTTGGCATTTTCTCGAGCACCTTGCGTGCTAAAATCCCTAAGTCTTGACTTTTGGGGATTTCTTAAGGCCTTGGCCTTTTCTTTTCTTATCTTTATCTTCTCTTTTCTTTTCTCATAGCTTTTCTTGGACCCTAACCTCATATAGGGCACTCAATAAAATATATAAGCATATAATGAACTAAGATCACATGCAAAAATCTTAACAAGAAGTAAATATCTCTTTTAAAAACTTTTAAGGGAAATTCTCGCGGAAAAACCGCCTCTTACTGCAGGTGAGCAGTACTTACATTGATATCTTGGACTTACAACCAAGATTGACGTCTAGGACTCGGGAGAAACTTGAGATCTCGGAGAATTCTTCGCGTCTACGCGTTCTCTCGTCGCGGGGATTCCAAATATTGGAAGATCTCTTGGAGAAGAGCCTTGGCCGGCCCCCTAGAGCTTGGTGTTGTTTCGCCCAAGAGAGGAGAGGTCGGCGTGAGGGTTTGGAGAGGAGAGAAATAAAACTTCTCTCTTTAATTACCTATTTATACTTATGGGGGCGGATTAACCTAACTACACCTTAAATATATATCTCTCCATCCTTTGTTGTGCTTGATACCCTAGCCCAGCTGGTCGCGCGCGCTCCTGGTTTCCTGGTGGTCGCGGGTTCGAACTCCCGGCTGCCCTTAAACGTTTTTCTTTTTTTTTTTTATACTAAACGGACTCGAAAAATTCCATAAAAATATTCTAAAAATCCCTAAAAATATCTAGAATATTTCTAAACCATTTTTAAATAATTCTAAGGACTTTAAGAACTAAAAATGGGAATTTTGGGGCGTTACAATCCCCCATACCTTATGAAAAGTTCGTCCTCGAACTTAGAATAATTCTGGATATCTCTCTCTCATGCTGTCCTCACGTTCCCAAGTAGCCTCTTCATGCTTTTGATTCTGCCAGATGACCTTCACTAGTGGCACTTCTTTGTTTCTTAATCTTTTAACTGCTTTGTCCACTATCTGTGTCGGTCTGCTCTCATAACTAAGATCTTCTTGGATCTGTACTGACTGAGGCTGAATCACTTGGCTAGGGTCGTGAATACACTTCTTTAGCATAGAGACATGAAAGGTACTGTGGATAGCTGACATATCCTCTGGTAGGTCCAGCTCATATGCTACCTTACCAACCCTCTTTATGATCTTGTAGGGTCCTATGTAGCGAGGACTTAGCTTGCCCTTCTTGCCAAATCTCACCACTCCCTTCATGGGAGCGACCTTGAGAAATACTGAATCTCCAACTTGGAATTCAAGTGGCCTACGGCGTGTGTCAGCATAACTTTTCTGCCTACTCTGGGCAGTCTCAATCCTCTGGCGGATCGTCTGGATCGCCTGAGCGGTCTCATCTATAAGCTCAGTCTGGCTGCCTAGTCCTGACTCCATCTCTTTCTTCTCACCCGCTTCTTGCCAACATATGGGTGATCTGCATTTCCTGCCATACAATGCCTCATAAGGTGCCATCCTGATGGTGGCCTGATAGCTATTGTTGTAGGCAAACTCAGCTAAGCACAGAAATTTGCACCAACTACCTTTAAAGTCCAATGCACAAGCCCTGAGCATGTCTTCTAAAATCTGATTTACTCTCTCTGTTTGTCCATCTGTCTGGGGATGGAAAGCTGTGCTGAACTGAAGTCTGGTGCCTAGGGCGTCCTGAACACACTTCCAAAAATGGGAGATGAACCGCCCATCTCTGTCAGAACGATCGACCTCGGAACTCCGTGAAGCCTGATCACTTCTTTCACGTACAGCTGTGCTAATTGCTCTACCGAATGCGATAACTTGATGGCTAGGAAGTGGGCAGACTTGGTCAATCTGTCCACTATCACCCATATTGCATCGTGTCCATGGGTGGTCCTTGGGAGACCTGTGATAAAATCCATGGATATCTCTTCCCACTTCCACTCTGGAATGGGAAGAGGCTGCAGAACTCCTCCTGGTCTCTGGTGTTCTGCTTTGACTCTCTGGCAGGTCAAGCAGGTACTGATATATCTGGCCACGTCTCGCTTGAGTCCAGACCACCAGAACCTTTGTCTTAAATCTTGGTACATCTTGGTAGAACCAGGATGCATAGAGTACGGGGTACTGTGGGCTTCTTCTAAAATATTCTTTCTTAGTTCCTCATCATTGGGGACGCAAAGGCGGTCTCCAAGATAGAGGATGCCACTATCTGATACTCGAAACTCTGAATTTTCTGCCTCTTGGATCCCCTGCTTGATCTTCTGGATCTCTGGGTCTTGACTTTGCTTTCTTTGTATATCCACAAACAGGGTTGACTCTAGAGTCAATGCAGAAAGTTGCCCAATTATTACCTCGACTCCAAAATCCTTTATTTCTTTCTGAAGTGGTAGAGACAGTGATGATAGGGACATCAGTGCTGCACAGGATTTCCTGCTCAGTGCATCTGCCACTTTATTAGCTTTACCTGGGTGGTAGAGGATTTCACAGTCATAATCTTTGACCAACTCTAGCCACCTGCGCTGCCTCATATTCAGATCCTTCTGAGTGAAGAAGTACTTCAAACTCTGATGGTCTATGAAGATTCTGCACTGCACTCCATACAGGTAGTGTCTCCAGAGCTTTAGTGCAAAACCACAGCTGCTAGCTCAAGGTCGTGGGTAGGGTAATTCTTCTTATAGTCCTTGAGCTGTCTGGAGGCATATGCTATTACTTTACCGTCTTGCATGAGGACAGCTCCAAGGCCCATCTTGGATGCATCACTGTAGATGTCAAAGGCCTTGTCACTCTCTGGAACAGTCAGGATGGGAGCACTAGTCAATCTTTTCTTCAGTTCTAGAAAACTGTGCTCGCATTTATCTGACCATTCAAACTTCTGATTCTTTCTAGTCAGGGCTGTGAGGGGAGAGGCTATTCTGGAAAAGTCCTCCACAAATTTTCTGTAATATCCTGCCAGGCCTAAGAAACTTCTGATTTCACTGGCATTCTTGGGTCTACACCAGTTGCTGACTGCTTCTATCTTGGCTGGATCAACTTGAATGCCTTCTTTGGATACAATGTGACCTAGGAAGGTCACCTGATCTAGCCAAAACTCACACTTTGAGAATTTTGCATAAAGCTTCTCCTGCTGAAGGATCTGCAGCACTATCCTCAAGTGTGTAGCATGGTCCTCTGGAGTCTGTGAGTATATGAGGATATCATCAATAAATACAATGACGAATTTATCGAGATACTCCCTGAAGATGTGGTTCATCAGCTCCATGAAGACTGCTGGAGCATTGGTTACTCCAAAAGGCATCACTACAAACTCGTAGTGGCCGTATCTTGTCCTGAAGGCCGTCCTGGGGATGTCACTCTCTTTAACCTTTAGCTGATGATACCCAGAACGCAATCTATCTTCGAGAACACTGTAGCCCCTTTGAGTTGATCAAATAAATCATCTATTCTAGGAAGGGGGTACTTGTTCTTGATGGTTACCTTGTTCAGAGCTCTGTAGTCTATGCACAGACGCATAGACCCATCCTTCTTCTTGACGAAAAGTACAGGAGCTCCCCAAGGTGAATGACTAGGGCGGATGAAACCCTTGTCAAGCAACTCTTGCAATTGTTCTTGTAATTCTTTCAGTTCTGCTGGTGTCATGCGATAAGGTGCCTTCGAAATTGGGTTGGTTCCTGGGGCCAACTCAATTTCAAACTCAATTTCCCGATTGGGAGGGAGTCCTGGTAACTCTTCAGGAAACACCTCAGGATAGTCACAGACTACCCTCACTTCTTCTCTCTTCAATCCTTCTCCTTGACTCGCATCCACTATATGAGCTAGAAAACCAGAGCACCCCTTCTCTAACATTCTCTGAGCTTGTAAGGTAGGTAGGAACCTATTTATCTTTCTCCTTGGGTCTCCAATAAACTCAAATGAAGGTTCTGCTTCTGGTGTGAACTTGACTTTTTTCTTGCGGCAGTCTATAGAGCATTATACTTGCTCAAGAAGTCCATTCCTAAAATGACATCGTAATCCTTCATCTCAAGGACTAACAAGTCACTGTAGAGCTCTCGGTTGGAAATCTAGATTGATACTGCCCTTAGCCTCTCAGTAGAGGCCATTACTTCCCCTGACGGTAAGGTTGTTAAGAACTTCATCGTTCAACCTTTCTGGTGGCCTTTATACTGTTTAAGTAGTGCTCAGTGATCAAAGCACTACTTATTAGTTCTTCGGAGGTTTGCAGCCTCTTAACACCGCTAGCCCCCTTCAACGCTATCTCAGGCCTTAACATCTTGAGCATTAGCCTAACTATCTCTTTTTCTGTGCTAACTAGCTCTGGGCACAGATGAGCTAACCGCTTAAACATCTTCACTGCTTCATCCACGGATAGTTCTCCTTGTCTGAACTCCGTGAATTCATCATAATGCTTGTTGGTTACTTGCATGTGAAAGTATTCTTCGAAGAACTCAGTCTCGAAGTCGGCCCATGTCATCTGGCTGACATTTCTCTTGGCCTTGACTCTCTTCCACTATATTCTAGCATCTCCCGTAAGGCAGAAAGATGCACACTTTATCTTCTCTACCTCATGCCAGTCCAGTAGCCCTACTATTCTTTCCAACGTTTTGAACCATGCTTAAGCATCCCATGGTTTGCTTGTGCCTGGGAAGTTCCCTGGCTTCAGTTTCTCCTACTGAATGAGGTATGCTTCTTGCCTTACTCCCCTTGCCGAACTACGGATGTAATCGATGGGTCTTCGATTACAACTGGTGCCACTACATTCGCCACCGGCGAGGTAATAATAACGACCTGCTGGTTAGCCATCCTAGTGGCAATAACTTGTTGTTGTTCTGCTAACTGTGTTTGTAACTGAGCCACCACGTCTAAGAGATTTGGTGGGGGTACTGACTCTGTTGCCTCTTGCCCTCTAGGAGCTTGCTCCTCGTTTTGGGCCTTTCTAGGACGTCCTCAAATGTATAACTTAACACTTAATGGTAATATTCCCAAACTTGCTTTAGGATATAACAAGACCTTGGTCTTGATTCTCATCTCATTTCTTAGTCCTAGAACTCGTTCTAGGGCTTAGTAAGACCTTGGTCTTATTCAAAACTTTTATCAAGCACCTTGCGTGCCATAATCCCAAAGCTTACTTTTGGGCAAATCAAGTAAGTACTTAAGCATTTCTCTAATATCCATTCTAGGGATTAAACATGATTCCGTGGTACTAAGGTATTAAACATGCTTCCTTGTTCTATGCACATATGAGTAAGTACTTAAGCATTTCTCTATACTGAAGTTAAGTAAAGGAGCAATAGAAAAACTGAAACTTAAAGCTTTCTTACTTGAAGACGGCAAGGTTGATGCTGATGTGTGTGTGATGCTGGAGAATGGGAACTGCTCTGATACCACCTGTAGCGACCCGCCTTCTCCTGCCTTAGACGGATCGTTACTTTTGTCTACTTCTCGACTCTAATGCACGACTAAAAATGGGAAAATCTTTTTTTTTTCTTTTTAATCTATCTAAGAATGATATTCTAACTTAAATAGTCATGCATGATACCATGTCACACTTTCTTTCTCAAAAACTCGTAAAAAAAATACTTATTGAAACTTGCCTCGCCCAACTCAGCTTACGGGTATCAGTCGACTAATACTGTACCAGTCGACTGATAAGTCTGAAACCTGTTTTCCAGATTCGAAGCCTTGTTTCAAAACTCCACCAAACCTATACTTTCGAGCCATATACAATCATGACACCATTTCTATACTCTATACTAGTTTTCTAAACAATTTAGCCAATCAAAACGAATCCATAAACTTGAAATTAGGACTTTTGCAGAATTTAGCAAGTTATGAAAAATCTACATAGACTTTAAGCTAGAGTTTGTACCAAACTTAACTTCTAACCATTGAAACTCATCACACAAAATTCTGAAACATCCCTAAGGCATTATCAAATGAGAAAGCAACTTTTCTAAACATACTTAAGCAATAAAAACTTGATTCAAAGGGAAATTAATACTATCTTGGCACATGCATCTATTTCTCTAACAAAGTATCAATATTTCAAACTACTCACACTTCTACTCATCCAATGCAATCATAAGGATATGTATGCTAAATGAAATGACATGGAATCTTTACTCTAAGAAATTGAGCATGTAAAACTATCCAAAGCTTAAATGTTCGCTAAACTCCATAAAGCAAGAACTTGAAATTTGAATAAACTAAAACATTGTGATTCAAATAACTAAATTGTCTCGTCTCAAGGATCTCTCCAAAATCAGCCACCACACACACTTTACTCAGCACCGCCTCGTCGCCTTCCTTCAGAATTGCTTGCCTTTACCTTTATCTGCAGTAAGAGGAAATGCAACTAGTAAGCAAAAAGCTTAGTAAGTACTATCTAGCTCACAAAATCTCGAAATGTGCAAACATGCTTCTTGAACAATATGAAAATCATATGAGATACTTATATGCTTGAAAGAAAACTAAGAACATGTATAACTCAAAACATGCATACTCAAGCAATAATAAATCTCAATTTACTTTTCTTGGCTCAACTTGAAACTTTAGCTATTCTTTAACTTTTGAAAACTCTTTAAACTTTAGAAAACTTTGCTAAAGCATATACTTAAAAATAATAATCACTTGGATCCACTGAAGACGTAAGTACCATCTCATATGCGCGTTCCCTAAAAGGTTGGGGTAGCGAGCCACCAATCCTAATAGAGCAGACCTTGGTCTACCAGGGCCAAGACCTTGGAATTGGACACCTGGATTTCTTTAACGACGCCCTTGGACGCCGGGTACTGGTCTTAGAAAATAAAATAGCTTTTCTTTCTTTTCTTTCTTATCTGTAAATGCCTTGGCATTTTCTCGAGCACCTTGCGTGCTAAAATCCCTAAGTCTTGACTTTTGGGGATTTCTTAAGGCCTTGGCCTTTTCTTTTCTTATCTTTATTTTTTTTGCTTTTCTTTTCTCATAGCTTTTCTTGGACCCTAACCTCATATAGGGCACTCAATAAAATATATAAGCATATAATGAACTAAGATCACATGCAAAAATCTTAACAAGAAGTAAATATCTCTTTTAAAAACTTTTAAGGGAAATTCTCGCGGAAAAACCGCCTCTTACTGCAGGTGAGCAGTACTTACATTGATATCTTGGACTTACAACCAAGATTGACGTCTAGGACTCGGGAGAAACTTGAGATCTCGGAGAATTCTTCGCGTCTACGCGTTCTCTCGTCGCGGGGATTCCAAATATTGGAAGATCTCTTGGAGAAGAGCCTTGGCCGGCCCCCTAGAGCTTGGTGTTGTTTCGCCCAAGAGAGGAGAGGTCGGCGTGAGGGTTTGGAGAGGAGAGAAATAAAACTTCTCTCTTTAATTACCTATTTATACTTATGGGGGCGGATTAACCTAACTACACCTTAAATATATATCTCTCCATTCTTTGTTGTGCTTGATACCCTAGCCTAGCTGGTCACGCGCGCTCCTGGTTACCTGGTGGTCGCGGGTTCGAACTCCCGGCTGCCCTTAAACGTTTTTCTTTTTTTTTATACTAAAGGGACTCGAAAAATTCCATAAAAATATTCTAAAAATCCCTAAAAATATCTAGAATATTTCTAAACCATTTTTAAATAATTCTAAGGATTTTAAGAACTAAAAATGGGAATTTTGGGGCGTTACATGATCTAGAGTTCTACTTGGATTATCATGCATATGGGTACTTGTAAAATTTTTCTAAATATCAATACATAGAATGAAGCATGAGTTTAGGCTCAAACAACTTAGATAAGGTACTGACCCTAAGGTATAAATTATTTCCATCATGAAATAAAACACCCAATCACATGCATATCACTTGATTTAACCATAACTTCATGAAGGTCTATAAAAATCTGCTTTAAGGCATAATTTAAGGTCCCTTGGCCGAATGTTATAGGGGTCCCTTAGCATAGATTTCACAAAATTTCTTGGCCTAAAACATTTATATAGCAAGGAAATAATCATTAGAACAATAGCCTACTTCATGCATCAATATTTATCCATTTCATGACTTGGCCGAATTCTTCCAAGTCCTTTACATCATGGAGGGCATTCAAACACCATGTATCCATCATATATTCATTACAAAAAGGTAGTGACAATTTCATGAACTCTTCCTTTAAGTTTTTGGACATAGAAAAGGGGTGGTACCCCTTTATGGCCGAAACTTCCCTCAAGGTTTTCTTCCATTTTCTTTCACCTAACATCACAAGCAAACATAAAAATCATAAAAACACATAAAAAGCCATTATGTTGCAGGTGAGGGAGTCTTACCACTTGTGCTTATGTTCCCAAAAGATCTCCAAATTTTGGAGAAGAAAAGACCTCTTAAACTCTAGCACTCCTCTTGTTCTTCTCTTCTTTTGGTCCGGTTTCCTTTAAGAGGTGAATGACTTGAAAATGGTAGCAAGGGCCATAAGGATTTCGGTGAGGAAGATGAGGAAGGGGAAGAGTTTGGTGGTGAGAAAAGGGGGGGGGGGTTTCTTGGCCGAAATGCCTTAGGCATTTCCTTCTCTTCATGGCCTTTTATGATGAGTAAAGAGGCAAGCACCTCTCTAATGGTGTCTCTTCAAATTTTTTTGTGTCTCTTCATCTTCATTCCCACTTATCTACAATTTCCCATCCTCTTCTAATAGCACTCTCTTGCTAGGTGAATTGGTTACATGAATATTCTTAAGTCTTTGCTTTCCTTTGAGGTCCAAGGTTCAATCCTTGGCACCTATTTTTTTTTCAAGCCCATGTAACCAACGCCCAACAAGAGAATGCTACCCATTTAGTTCATACACATGCATATTTATATCATTATTCATTCATTCATGTGCATGATGTCAAGCATAATATTAATGTAGCATATAAACATAATTATCACACACATTCACCATATATCAAGAAGGTGCTTAATATCTTCTTTATTCAAAATTTCCCCCTTTAAATTGATAATTTTATTCTTGGCCACATGTTCAATTATTACATCGTTCTAGAGGGAAATTTGGGGCATTACAATCCACCCTCCCTTCTGAAAAGTTCGTCCTCGAACTTAAAACAACTCGGGATATTTTTGTTTCATATCATCCTCACGTTCCCAGGTAACTTCTTCAGATTGTTGACTTTGCCACAAGACTTTGACTAAGGGCACTTCCTTGTTCCTTAGTCTCTTGATGTCTCGATCAAGGATCCTAATGGGTTCGCTCTCGCAACTCAGGTCCTCCGGGATCTGTACGACATGCGGCTCAATCACCTTGTCGGTACTGGGAATGCACTTTCTGAGCATAGACACGTGGAACATATTGTGGATAGCGGACATCTCCTGAGGTAGCTCCAGCTCGTAAGCCACCTTGCCCACTCTGTTCAGGATCTTATACGGTCCCACATATCGCGGACTAAGCTTTACTTTCTTCCCGAATCACATTACTCCTTTCATAGGAGCTACTCGGAGGAACACCAAATCTCCGACGTCGAACTCCAAAGGTCTACGTCTCTGATCCGCATAGCTCTTCTGCCGGCTCTGGGCAGTCTCTATTCTTTGGCGGATACTTTGTATGGCTTGGGTGGTGTCGTCGATAAAATCTGTCTGAAGTCCCATCTCTTTCTTTTTACCACCCTCGTACCAACAGATTGGAGACCTACATCTCCGTCCATATAACGCTTCATAAGGTGCCATTCCGATAGTTGCTTGGTAGCTATTATTGTAAGCGAATTCCGCTAGACATAAGTATCGGCACTAGCTCCCTTTGAAATCCAGGGCACAAGCTCGTAGCATGTCCTCCAATACTTGATTTACTCTTTCTGTTTGCCCATCAGTCTGAGGATGAAGGGCGGTACTGAAACGTAGCTTTGTGCTGAGAGTTTTATGAACACATTCCCAAAATTGCGATGTGAAGCGGCCATCTCTATCTGAAATGATGGTCTTGGGAATGCCATGTAGTCTGATGATTTCTTGAGCATACAATTGAGCCAGTTGCTCAATCGAATATGTCATCTTGATTGCTAGGAAATGGGCTGACTTCGTCAATCTGTCGACGATAACCCATATAGCGTCGTATCCATTTGTAGTTCGGGGAAGACCTGAAATGAAATCCATAGAAATGTCTTCCCATTTCCATTCTGAAATTTGGATTGGTTGCAGAACTCCTCCAGGCCTCTGGTGTTCTGCTTTGACTTGCTGACAGGTCAGGAAGGTACTGACGTGCTGAGCTACATCCCTCTTCATACCGAACCACCAAAACCTCGTCTTCAGATCTTGGTACATCTTGGTGGATCTCGGGTGCATAGAATAGGGGGTTCCATGAGCCTCCTCCAAAATCTTCTTTTGTAGTTCCGGATCATTAGGGATACAGAGTCGATCCCTAAGGTATATTACCCCATTATCGGCGATACGAAAATCATCGCCCTTGCCTTCAAGAATTTCCTGTTTAACCTTCTGAAGACTTGGATCACCATTTTACTTCTCCAGTATGTCATTGAATAGTGCCGGCATAATTGCCAGGGCCGAAAGTCGTCCGAAAATGACCTCGATCCCATAGCTCATAATTTCCTTCTCCAGCGGTCGGGACAATACTGATAAGGACATTAAGGTGGCACTAGACTTTTTGCTGAGTGCATTAGTCACCTTGTTTGCTTTGCCTGGGTGATAGAAGATCTCGCAGTCATATTCTTTTACGAGTTCCAGCCATCGACGTTGTCGCATATTGAGGTCCTTCTGAGTGAAGAAATATCGCAGACTCTGGTGATCTGTATAAATCTTGCACTGTGCTCCATATAGATAGTGTCTCCATATTTTCAGAGAAAAGACCACGGCTGCCAATTCTAAGTCGTGAGTGGGATAGTTCCTTTCATGTTCCTTCAGTTACCTAGAGGCGTAGGCAATGACTTTACCATTCTGCATCAGTACAGCTCCGAGTCCCAATCTGGAGGCATCGCTGTACATATCGAATCCCTTGTCATTTTTCGGAAGAGTCAGGATTGGAGCACATGTAAGTCTTCTTTTCAGCTCCAAGAAACTCTTCTCGCATTCGTCTATCCATATATATTCCTTGTTCTTCCTGGTGAGAACCGTCATCGGTTCTGCGATTCTAGAGAAGTCTTCTACGAATTTCCGATAATATCCCGCTAATCCGAGAAAACTCCTGATCTTGCTAGCATTCTTAGCCTGCTCCAGTTACTGACGGCCTGAATCTTCTTCGGGTCAACCATGACTCCATCTTTGGAAATAATATGACCGAGAAGGGACACTTGGTCCAGCTAGAATTCGCATTTGGAGAACTTGACATACAATTTCTGTTCCTGAAGAATCTGTAGTACTATCTTCAGGTGCTCGGCATGCTCTTCTTGATTTCTCGAGTATATAAGGATATCATCGATGAAGACGATCATAAACTTGTCGAGGAAAGCCGAGAATACCCGATTCATCAGTTCCATAAACTTTGCGGGAGCATTGGTCACTCCGAAAGGCATCATGACGAACTCATAATGTCCGTATCTGGTCTGGAAGGCCGTTTTTGGAATATCGTCTGGCTTGACTTTTACTTGATGGTAGCCAGATCTGAGATCAATCTTCAAAAATATGGTAGCTCGCTTCAGTTGGTCGAATAGGTCGTCGATCCTTGGTAGGGGGTACCTATTCTTGATTGTCACGTTGTTTAGCGCTCTGTAGTCGATACACAGGCGCATCGTGCCGTCCTTCTTCTTGACAAATAATACCGGAGCTCCCCATGGAGAGTGACTAGGGTGAATAAATCCCTTGTCGAGTAGCTCCTCTAGTTGTCCGTGCAATTCCTTTAACTCAGCCGGCGCCATATGGTAGGGTGCCTTGGAGATCGGATTTGTACCAGGAATCAGTTCGATTTTGAATTCAACCTCTTTGACAGGGGCTAATCCTGGTAACTCATCCGGGAATACTTCTGGATAATGGCATACTATTCTGACATCTTCCAGCTTCTGGTCCGTTGCCTGTTCTGTACTGACCACATGTGCTAGAAAGCCAGTGTATCCCTTGTCCAACATTTTCTGAGCCTCGAGAGCCGATAAGAATTTCCAGGTTCTTTTCCTTGGCTCTCCAATAAATTCGAACATGGTTTATGCCTCGGGCTGGAAGACCACTTTGCGTTTACGACACTCGATGGAAGCACCGTATTTGCTTAGGAAATCCATACCCAGTATTACATCGAAGTCTTGCATGTTGAGTACTATCAGGTCGTAATAGAGTGCCCTTTCTGCGATTCTGATTGGTACGGCACGCAATTGGTGGGTGGATGCCATTGTCTCTCTCAAGGGTAGGGTTGTTAATAACTTGCAGTTTAGAACTTGTAAGGGTATGTCTATCTTCTTAGCATATATCATGGAAATGTAGGAATGCGTTGCCCCAGTATCAAATAAAGCAGTAGCATGCTGACTGTAAATAATTATCTGACCTGTGACAACGGTGGAAGCATTTGCCGCATCTTCTTTTGTTAGAGAGAAAACCCTGGCGTTCGTAGTAACCGGCAGGGCCTCCAATCTGCCTTGACTGATTTGAGGACCTTCCAGTGTGGCTTGCATATAGTGCAGCTGTGCAGGGGTACTCTGGTACGGTATCGGCTGCTGAGAAGGTGCCGGGGCCTTGGTAGGATTGGTAAAGGCCTTGTGTCCCTCTTGTCCGCATATGAAGAATTTGTTTGTACCCTTGCGGCATTCCCCAGGATGATTGTTTCCATATTTTTCGCACAGATTGTACTTGGGCTTCTTATCTGCTGGGCCGCCTTTAGAATTGTTCCACTTTTTCTTGTCATTGTGGTTCCCTTTCCAGCTAGTACCCGCGTGCTGAGGCTTCTGCCCTCCTGAGGGGGCTTGGCTCTTGCTTTGCTGATTTATGTTGTTTAGATAATGCTCGGTGATCAAAGCACTGCTGAACAGCTCCTCGGTGGTCTGTGGTCTGTTAACTCCACCGGCCACGTTCAGAGCTATCTCCGGTCGTAACATCTTCAGCATAAGGCAGACCTTTTCTTTCTCCGTCTTGACCAACTCCGGACATAGGCGAGCCAGTCGGTTGAATTTCTTGACGGCTTCGCTGACGGACAGGTTGCCTTGTCGGAATTCCGTGAATTCATCATAATGTTTGTTGGTGACCTGCAGGTGGAAGAACTCCTCGAAAAATTCCGTCTCGAAGTCTGTCCACTTCATCAGGTTCACGAGTCTCTTGGCCTTGACCCTTTCCCACCACATTCTGGCATCGCTAGAGAGGCAGAATGATGCACATTTTATCTTCTCGTGCTCCGGCCAATCCAGTAGCTCCATAGTACTCTCCACCGTCTTGAACCAGGCCTGCGCATCCCATGGCTCGCAAGCACCTGAAAAGGATTCTGGCCTCAGCCTCTGCCACTGGATTAAATAGGCTTCCGGTCGCATTTCGGTGGCAGGGCCTGTAGGGGGTGCTGGCGTAGCTGGGGGTGTAACTGTTATCACGGGCTGGTTTGGTGGTGGAGTAGCAGCATTTCCCTGTTGAGTCATCAGGGTGTTGATGGTTTGCTATTGTTCGGTGATCTGACGTTGGAGTTCTGCGACTATGTGAGTCAGGTCAGGCGGGGGTGCAGTTTTGTTTGTTCTGGTACTTCTTCTAGCCATGTTATCTTCACAAAATAATACATAAGCTAGTATAAGGTTACTGTTATTTCCATTCATATACATCTTAAATCATTGTCATTACAAGGCATGATAAGGTATCTTCCCAGTTTTATCCAAGGTAAGATCATGCTTCCGTTATACATATCATTTTAAATCATTGTCATCATAAGGTATCTTCCTAGTTTTATCCAAGGTAAAATCATGCTTCCATCATACATATCATGCATCATACTTGCATAATTCAGTTATCAATATAAACATAAAATGAGGTAAGTATAGAATTTCTTACTTGGAAGCGGTAGGAGGTAGGCTTGATGTGTGTGTAGTGAGATGTAAACTGCTCTGATACCAAGCTGTAAGGCCCACCCCTTACCGTTAGGCGGCGCGTTACCTTTAACCCTTTTTTTTCTTACTTACTTATATCATTGCGTATGAATCTAACATTGCAGCGGAAATGAAACATAACTAAAAGCATGTGCAACGATAAGGAAGTAATAACATCATATAACATCTAATAGCATCCATACTTAAATAAACTCCAAAAGAACTAGCAAGTATCATGCATAAAGTAGCAACATATGTCTTATTAGAAATAAGAACTAAGTCTATAGATGACACTAAAGTGGATCGATCAATCAAGTCACCACCACACACATTAGCCCTTCCTACAGCTGCCCATTCCCCAGAAATTTCTATGTTGGTCTGCAACATAAGCAAACAAACTATAAGTATAAAACTTAGTAAGCTCTTTCCTACTCACTATATCCGTACGTCACATGCATTTTAAAACATATAACATTTCATGGATAGCATAAAATTCATAAGGCACATAAGATACATGAAGACATATAAACATAGAACATGTGCATTTCAAAACATTAGGATGCTCTTTAGAAAATATAGTAAATAATACTTTAAAATCATATACATCATCTTCTTTGGGGTCCCCGGCTTTGTACCCATTCTTTCTTTTGCGCGCATACCCCTATGTAGGATGCGAGGTAGCTAATTCCGACCTACAGGGGTCTACATTCTAGGCTTACTATCTTTCAGCCTAGGGATAGCATTATCGGTAGTCCGGAACCGTGGATCTTTCAAGATCCGGTACAAGCCAATCTTTAAAGTAAAATACATACATGCATTCTTTTCTTTTCTTTCTTTCTTTCATATAGAACATGCATTCCTTTCTTCCTTTCTTTCTTTCATATTGCATGTACTATAGACATTCAATCATTCATAATCATAAGCATACTTTCATATATAGAACATGCATTCTTTCTTTTTCTTTCTTTCTTTCATATTGCATGTACTATAGGCATTCAATCATTCATAAACATAGGCATACTTTCATGCCATAATCATTAGCATAAATAGTAATACATGGAAGGACCTTTCGTTTAACACAGGTGAGTGAAGCAACCATCATGCTAGTTTCATCAATACATCATACATATAACATGCATGTCTTAATCAAGGCAATATGTTAGTTTAATATTTCTTTTCTCATCTTAATACATGCTGACCGAAACTTCATAGTAAGGATATCATAGCATAAAACCCACATAGCATTGGAATAAAGACATACATTACATAAGAGGTTATTTACAAGTACACTGGTAGTCTAGACTCCACTAAGCACTAGTTTAGGTGCATGAATTGTACTTGAACTTATTCTTAGCCTTTATTTTAGTAATTGGGCAGGTGAGGGAGTTGGTATTCAGGATTCATAAAGAACTAGATTTAAGCCTGGGTCTAGGGTTCGAATCCTGGGAAGGCAAAAATCCACTGCCCAGGAAGTGGGAAGACCTAGTATGGTAACAACACGGTCGACGGTCAGCGGTACGACGGTCGTGAGGGCCGGTAAATGGGCCGCCGAATGGGCCGGGTCGTTACATCAAGTCTGCCTTCCTAAATGAGTTTATAAAAGAGAAAGTCTATGTAGGACAACCCCTAGGTTTTGAGGATCTTGACTACCCTAATCATGTGTTCAAACATAGAAAAGCCTTGTATGGATTAAAACAAGCACCTAGGGCTTGGTATGAAAGGTTGTCCACCTATATAATCTCTAAAGTCTTTAACCAAGGTCAAATTGATTCAACTTTATTTGTTAAAACTTTAGAAAAAGATATTTTTATAGCTCAAGTTTGTTGGTGCAGGAAGCACCATATCGAACCTTATTTTGATATTGACAAAGGATTCAAAGTTAAGTACTATTTGTGCTCTAATGATGTTACTCAAGTGTGCAGGAAAAGTCCTAGGAACACTAGGCACTAAGTCCTGGCCGTGGGCTGGGCAACTAAGTCCTAATATAAGGTTGGGCAATAAGTCCTGGTCATGGACTGGGCACTAAGTCCTGGCCGAGGGCTAGGCACCGAAGACCTAGTTCGAGGAATTGGGCACTAGGACCTGGCCGAGGGCTGGGCACCGAAGACTTGGAACGAGGAATTGGGCACTAAGATCTGGCTGAGGGTTGGGCACGAAGACCTGGTCAGAGGGATTGGGTAAAAGTCCAACCGGAGGAGCCGGTTGGCAAAAGGTAAACTCTCCTTAGAGGAGTAGGTGAGGACGCGTTCCCCGTCGAGGGAACAATAGGCGTCGGTTCGACCTAGGGTTCCATTTGGGAGACCCGAAGTCAGAACCAAAACAGCTACGGCTGTAAAAACTAACTAATATTCTTGCCTTGCTTGTGTTGGTACTTACCTTGAATGCAGGGACCGAAGGAGTGTGTTTCAGCAGCTCAGAATGCCCCAAAGGAGAGGGGTAGACAGCGGGGCTAGGTGCCCGGGAGGTCCCGGGCGCCCAAGGTCAAAGCTAAACAAGCAGTTAAGCAAGAATCACTTCGGAACAACACTGGGCTAGGCGCCCGAGAGGTCCTGGGCACCCAAGGCCAAAGCCAAAGATGAGTCGAAGCAAAATCAGCCACGAAGCCAGCGGACCGAGTCAAGCTGGGCGCACAGGAGGTCCCGGGCGCCCCAGTCAGCTTTGAGGCCGATTCTGAAGGGATAAGCGCTGACTGAGCTGCGGATGAAGTTTCTCCGATCTGAAGGCACGTGTCAGGCGCCCCCAGTGAATCAGGCGCCACCAGGAGCACTATAAAAGGGCCTCAACCCCAAGGCTTGAAGAACACAACTTTCCATTGCCTCTAAGCTTTTCGTTCAAGTGCTCTGCTCCGGTAAACTCCGATCTCGACATTCCAGCGCCACCGACGACCCTCTGCTCCGAAGTACGATCCACATCAGGGCGTCGGTAACGAAAAGTGTACTCGCTTACTTACTGCACTATTCTTGTATTAAATTTGTAAATCTTTGCGCGAATATAGAATTGCCCGCAGTAAACGGTCAAGGACAATGGGCCTTGGAGTAGGAGCCAACCGCGACTTCGAACCAAGTAAAAATACTTGTGTTCCTCGTGTTTGTTTTTAATTCCACTGCGTACTTTCTCTTAAGTCTTATCCGAAAAAGTTTTTAACGATATTCAACCCCCTCTATCATTTTTCTCGATCCAATAAGTGGTATCAGAGCGGGGTAGCTCAAATTTGGTGCAACCACCAATTTGAGAGTTTTTCGGATTTTTACGAAAATTTTCATTTCTTTTTCGATCAAATTTTTATCGTTAATCGAGGTTGGTGCAACACCACTCGATAATTTCTTTTAAATATTTTATTCCTGTACTGCTAATCCAAGACCAAGTCTTGGTACATTTCTATTTTTTCTATTTGTGTGAAAGATTTATCGTTAATGGCCAATCAAGAATGGAACAGTGTTCGTCCGCCTCTATTCTCTGGCGAGAACTTCAGAACCTGGAAGGGTCTAATGGAATCCCACCTAAAAGCCCATCTAGATCTATGGATGATAATCCAAATGGGGTTTACATTACCTACAGAAGAAGGAATGTCGATCGCCTGGGATAAATTGGACGAACCAACTCTGAGGATGATCGAGGCAGATGCAAAGGCGACTGCAATCCTACAATGCGGCCTAACAAAAGAAGTATTCAAGCAGA
Organism: Boesenbergia rotunda; assembly: GCA_024364735.1. Classification (NCBI taxonomy): domain Eukaryota; kingdom Viridiplantae; phylum Streptophyta; class Magnoliopsida; order Zingiberales; family Zingiberaceae; genus Boesenbergia; species Boesenbergia rotunda. Next base: position 85,464 of record JAGFNQ010005053.1, on the reverse strand, counting down.
TTGGACCATTCGAATGTGCTAAAGAGATGTGGGGAAAACTGATTAACCTACATGAAGAGACTTACAACATTGAGGTCTTTGAAGGAAAGATGTTCGAATCATCGGACAAATTAAATAAAGAAGAAGATCACCTAAGTTATCTTGCACTCTCGGTCCATGTAACGCTCGCCTTTTTCCCACACCTTATGGTGTGGCGAGAGGCGGCGTTACGCTAACATACATAGGCATATGTGTTGGGACCGGGTGCATGTTGACAAGGATACGAGTTCGTAAAATTTTAAATTTTTACGTGCAGCGGAAGAATTTGCATAAAATAATTTCCTAAATTATTTTAACTTCGTATCTAGCATGCAACCTTATGGTGTGTTGACATAATCATAAAATAAAACTTTGCGGAATAGTAAACTAATTTACCAAGTATCTCGCGTAACTTGAAGTAAGGGACGAGATCCAACCGTAGCGTCCCTTGGAAGCTTCGCCT
>JAGFNQ010005053.1:67527-84564 GCA_024364735.1 Boesenbergia rotunda | reverse complement strand
TCCTCGAACTTAAAACAACTCAGGATATTTTCGTTTCATATCATCCTCACGTTCCCAGGTAACTTCTTCAGATTGTTGACTTTGCCACAAGACTTTGACTAAGGGCACTTCCTTGTTCCTTAGTCTCTTGACATCTCGATCCAGGATCCGAATGGGTTTGCTCTCGCAACTCAGGTCCTCCTGGATCTGTACAACATGCGACTCAATCACCTTGTCGGTACTGGGAATGCACTTTCTGAGCATCGACACGTGGAACACATTGTGGATAGCGGACATCTCCTGAGGTAGCTCTAGGTCATAAGCCACCTTGCCCACTCTGTTCAGGATCTTGTACGATCCCACATATCGCAGACTAAGCTTTCCTTTCTTCCTAAATCGCATTGCATTAATCCTTTCATAGGAGCTACTCGGAGGAACACCAAATCTCCGACGTCGAACTCCAAAGGTCTACGTCTCTGATCTGCATAGCTCTTCTGCCGGCTCTGGGCAGCCTCTATTCTTTGGCGGATACTCTGTATGGCTCGGGTGGTGTCATCGATGAGATCCATCTGGAGTCCCATCTCTTTCTTTTCGCCACCCTCGTACCAACAGATTGGAGACCTACATCTCCGTCCATATAACGCTTCATAAGGTGCCATTCCGATAGTAGCTTGGTAGCAATTATTGTAAGCGAATTCCGCTAGACATAAGTATCGGCACCAGCTCATAGCATGTCTTCCAGTACTTGGTTTACTCTTTCCGTTTGCCCATCATTCTGAGGATGGAAAGCGGTACTGAAATGCAGCTTCGTGCCGAGAGCTTTATGAATGCATTCCCACAACTGTGAGGTGAAACGGCCATCGCTATCAACACATATCTCATATTCCATGTTAGACTTGGTTTACGAAATCAAGTCTAAGTATCATTGTTCAATTATATTATGTACATCCCATTAAACGAACTAATCATTTGTCAAGTCAGTTAACACACAACACAACTTTATTTAATAGGCTCAATAAGTTCATACAACAACCAATCGAATTTAATGAACTAGATAAGTTGACATCATTCCCATAATAAAAAATAATATGGCAGTGGCTATCACTCTCTCGTTCATCTCTAATCGGTCAGTCTCGGGATCTTCTACAGATTCTATCGGATCTTCCTCGAACATTTCGGGATCTTCCTCGAACATCTCGGGATCTTCCTCGAGCATCTCGGGATCTTCCTCGAGCATCTCGGGATCTTCCTCAAGCATCTCGGGGTCTTCCTCGAGCATCTCGGGATCTTCCTCAGAATCTCCTAGATCCTCCGGAAACTCATGGCGAAGAAGCTGCCTACATAACTCAGTATATGAGATACGACATGCATGATGCCCCCATATCTGATGTGCAACTTCTCTCGCACGCTTGGCAATGAACGAATCAGTGCTCCAATTCTTTAGTCATCCAAGATTGGGAACTCTTCCTGCTCGAGTTTCGAAAATAATCGATTCAATTTTCCTTTGTTGCCTTGGATTCCAAGAATCGGACTATAGTCAACTTCTTCTATCTGCTCCATTAGCTCACGACATCGCTCATAGCAACGAGTCGTAGTGCACATCTCATGCGACATCTGGAATTGAAAAACAACATAGTCAGTACAAAAACTGACGAAAATCGATAATAAAACTAGTTTTCTTTTTGTTTCAATTCACAAATATATGCACAGAAAGAAGCACCTAAAGTCACCAAGTTCCCTTTACTTCAGTGGTTTCAATCTAGTGATCAATTAAGTTAGTTTAGTTCGGATTAAATGTTTATAGATTTATGCTCATTATTTCTATTCTTAATTGTAGTGCTAATCTTCCAACACTGTCATTTCCTCCTATTATCTATCACTTATGTATATTATGTACAAGAAGAATATTTTTATTCTACTAATATCTCTTTCTAGATATTCTTACATTTAAATTTATGTAGTCTTCTTACTCTGTTGTATAAACATTTTACAATAATAAAATAGTATAAGATTATTTATCATTTTCATGTATATACATGCATTTGTATCTTTTTCATTATAAGGTACGTTAAGGTACTACCCTAGGTTTCCATTCCCAGGTAAAAACATGGTTCCATAATTTTGTATTTGCATACTTAGTCATAAACATTCTTTATCGTTCTAGAACCATATAGGGTATCACATCTACTTGTATGGTTAGTCTAGGAACATTCCTATCATAAGTAAACATAAGCAAACATACTTAAATTATGTAAGGTAAGATCATGCTTCCGTTATACATATCATTTTAAATCATTGTCATCATAAGGTATCTTCCTAGTTTTATCCAAGGTAAAATCATGCTTTCATCATACATATCATGCATCATACTTGCATAATTCAGTTATCAATATAAACATGAAATAAGGTAAGTATAGAATTTCTTACTTGGAAGCGGCAGGAGGTAGGCTTGATGTGTGTGTAGTGAGATGGTAAACTGCTCTGATACCAAGCTGTAACGCCCGCCCCTTACCGTTAGGCGACGCGTTACCTTTAATCCTTTTTTTCTTACTTACTTATATCATTGCGTAAAATCTAACATTGCAGCGGAAATGAAACATAACTAAAAGCATGTACAATGATAAGGAAGTAATAACATCATATAACATCTAATAGCATCCATACTTAAATAAACTCCAAAAGAACTAGCAAGCATCATGCATAAAGTAGCAACATATGTCTTATTAGAAATAAGAACTAAGTCTATAAATGGCACTAAACCGGATCGATCAGCCAAGTCACCACCACACACATTAGCCCTTCCTGTAGCTTCCCTTTCTTTAGAAATTTCTATGCTGATCTGCAACATAAGCAAACAAACTATAAGTATGAAACTTAGTAAGCTCTTTCCTACTCACTAAATCAATACGTCGCATGCATTTTAAAACATATAACATTCCATGGATAGCATAAAATTCATAAGGCACATAAGATACACGAAGACATATAAACATAGATCATGTGCATTTCAAAACATTAGGATGCTCTTTAGAAAACATAGTAAATAATACTTTAAAATCATATACATCATCTTCTTTGGGGTCCCTGGCTTTGTACCCATTCTTTCTTTTGTGTGCATACCCCTATGTAGGATGCGAGGTAGCTAATCCCGACCTACAGGGGTCTACATTCTAGGCTTACTATCTTTCAGCCTAGGGACAACATCATAGGTAGTCCGGAACCGTGGTTCTTTTTCAAGATCCGGTACAAGCCAATCTTTAAAGTAAAATACATACATGCATTCTTTTCTTTTCTTTCTTTCTTTCATATAGAACATACATTCCTTTCTTCCTTTCTTTCTTTCATATTGCATGTACTATAGACATTCAATCATTCATAATCATAAGCATACTTTCATATATAGAACATGCATTCTTTCTTTTTCTTTCTTTCTTTCATATTGCATGTACTATAGGCATTCAATAATTCATAAACATAGTCATACTTTCATGGCATAATCATTAGCATAAATAGCAAGACATGGAAGGACTTTTCGTTTAACACATGTAAGTGAAGCAACCATCATGCTAGTTTCATCAATACATCATACATATAACATGCTTGTCTTAATCACAGCAATATGTTAGTTTAATCTTTCTTTTCTCAACTTAATCCATGCTGGCCGAAACATCATAGCAAGGATATCATAGCATAAAACCCACATAGCATTGGAATAAAGGCATACATTACATGAGAGGTCATTTACAAATACACTGGTAGTCTAGACTCCACTAAATATTAGTTTAGGTGCATGAATTGTACTTGAACTTATTCTCAGCCTTTATTCTAGTAATTGGCCAAAATTCACAGCATGGATAACATAGTATAAAATTCATATAATCATGGAAATAAAAACATACGTTACACATGGAATCATATACAAGCACAAGGGTAGTCTAGGCTTCATTGAACACTAGTTTAGGTGCATGTTTTGCGCTTGAGCTTATTTTTAACCCTTATCCCGAGTATTTGTCTGAAATTCACAGCTAGATAACATGGCATGAATGCCATCCAATCATGGAAATAAAACATAATTTACATGAGAGATCATTAGCATGTACAAGAGTAGACTAATCATCACTAAATCTTAGTTTGGGTGCACGAATCGTACTTGCACTTGTTCTTAAACCTTACCCTTGTAATTTTCCAAAATTCACAGTATGTACAACATGGTATAAAAGTTCATATAACATGTAAACAAAAATATATTTTACCATTAAGGTCATATACAAGCATAAAGGTAGTCTAGGCTTCATTAAACCCTAGTTTAGGGGCATGCTTTGTACTCGAGCCTATTCTTAACCCTTATTCTTATAATTTGTCGAAACTCACTGTAGGGATTTCATAGCATAATCATTCACATAACATGGGAATAAAAGCATATTTTTCATAAGAATTCATTCACATGTGCAAAAGTAGTTTGTACTTCACCAAACACTAGTTTAGGTGTATGATCTAGAGTTCTACTTGCATTATCATGCATATGGGTACATGTAACATTTTTTCTAAACATCAATACATAGAATGGAACATGATTTTAGGCTCAAACAACTTAGAAAAGGTACTGACCCTAAGGTATAAATTATTTCCATCATTAAATAAAACACCCAATCACATGCATATCACTTGATTCAACTATAACTTCATGAAGGTCTATAAAAATCTGTTTTAAGGCATAACTTAAGGTCCCTTGGAAGAATGTTACAGGGGTCCCTTAGCCTAGATTCCACAAAATTTCTTGGCCTAAAACATTTATATAGCAAGGAAACAATCATTAGAACAATAGCCTACTTCATGCATCAACATTTATCCATTTCATGACTTGGCCGAATTCTTCCAAGTCCTTTACATCATGAAGGGCATTCAAACACCATGTATCCATCATATATTCATTACAAAAAGGTAGTAACAATTTCATGAACTCTTCCTTTAAGTTTTTGGGCATAGAAAAGGGGGGTACCCCTTTATGGCCGAAACTTCCCTCAGGGTTTTCTTCCATTCTCTTTCACCCAACATCACAAGCAAACATAAAAATCATAAAAACACATAAAAAGCCATTATATTGCAGGTGAGGGAGTCTTACCACTTGTGCTTATGTTCCCAAAAGATCTCCAAATTTTGGAGAAGAAAAGACCTCTTAAACTCTTGCACTCCTCTTGTTCTTCTCTTCTTTTGGTCCGATTTTCTCTAGGAGGTGAATGACTTGAAAATGGAATCAAGGATTTCGGTGTGGAAGGGGAGGAAGGGGAAGAGTTTGGTGGAGAGAAAAGGGGGTTTCTTGGCCGAAATGCCTTAGGCATTTCCTCCTCTTCATGACCTTTTATGGTGAGTAAAGAGGCAAGCACCTCTCTAATGGTGTCTCTTCATCTTCTTTCCCACTTATCTACAATTCCCCATCCTCTTCTAATAGCACTCCCTTGCTAGGTGAATTGGTTACATGAATATTCTTAAGGCTTGGCTTTCCTTTGAGGTCCAAATTTCAATCCTTGGCACCTCTTTTTTTTCCAAGCCCATGTAACCAACGCCCAACAACAGAATGCTACCCATTTAGTTCATACATATGCATATTTATAATATTATTCATTCATTCATGTGCATGATGTCAAGCATAATATTAATGTAGCATATAAACATAATTATCACACACATTCACCATATATCAAGAAGGTGCTTAATATCTTCTTTATTCGCAATTTCCCACTTTAAATTCATAATTTTATTCTTGGCCACATGTTCAATTATTACATCGTTCTTGAGGGAAATTTGGGGCATTACAACAATTATGCTCTTTGTTACTAATGCCCGGTGTAGATCGATCTTTGGTGCGGAGGGTCGTCGTCGGCGCTTGAATCTCGAGATCAGAGGTTTCCGGAGCAGAGCGCTTGAGTCGTAGAGCGTAGAGACGTTGGAAGAATTGATATCGAAGCCTTGGGGGTCGAACCCCTTTTATAATCCTCCTGGGGGCGCCCGCGACCCTGGGGGCTCCTGACACGTGACTTTGGATCCAAGAACTCTCATCCGAAGCTCGGTCAAGGCTTATCCTTCCAGAATTGGGGTCGGAGCTGACGGGGGCGCCCGTGACATAGGGGGCGCCCGGGTTGACTTGGTCTGCTGGCTTCTCGCTGACTTGAATTCTATCCACTTCGTTGGCTTGGGCCCAGGGCGCCCGAGGCATCCGGGGCGCTCGGGACAATGGGGGTGCCCAAGAGCTTGAGGGCGCCTAGCCTAGTGAGCTTCTGAAGCAGTTCTTGCTCAATCTTGTTTTGCCTTCACCTTGGGGGCGCCCGGGACCTCCGTGGCGCCCTGCCCAGCTGCTGCCCCTCTCCTTTGGGGCGTTCTGAGCTGCAGAAACTCGTTCCTTCGGTCCTGCATCCAGGGTTAGTTCCAAAACAATACAACAGCAAGAGTATTAGATAAGTCTTACAGCCGTAGCTGTCTTGCTTCTGACTTTGGGTCTCCCAAATGGAACCCTAGGTCGAACTGACGCCTACTGTTCCCTCGACCGGGAACGCGTCCTCACCTACTCCTCTCAGGAGAATTTACCTGTTGCCAACCAGCTCCTCCGGTTGGACTTTTGCCCAGCAGTCCTTCGCCTGGTGCCTAGCAGTCCTTCGCCAGGTCTTCATTACCAAGCAATCCTTCACCTGGTGCCTAGCAGTCCTTCGCCAGGTCTTCGTTACCAAGCAGTCCTTCGCCTGGTGCCTAGCAGTCCTTCACCAGGTCTTCGGTCTGTACACTCAAGTAACATGTTAGATAAAAATAACATCTTAACTTTTGAACCCTTTGTCATTATCAAAACCCAGGTTCGATTTGGGTGCTGCCTACACCAACAGTCCCGACCAATGCCAGGATTTTCACCATCACCAAGGAAGAGGTGGCAAATTCTCCTACCGTGATCACAGGTCGAATACTCATCTTATCTCATTATGCTAGTGTGTTATTTTATACTGGTGCAACACATTCTTTTGTCTCTATATCATTCTCCAAGAAGCTAGGGATTCCACCAGAAGGGCTGAGTAATGAGTTCCTAACGACCCTACCTTCTGGAGAGGTCATGACATCTACCTAGTGGCTAAGAGCTGTGCCAATTTAGATTTCCAACCGAGAACTCTATGGTGATTTAGTAGTCCTTGATATGAAGGATTACGATATCATCTTAGAGATGAATTTCTTGAGCAAGTACAGTGCCTCTATTGAATGTCGCAAAAGAAAAGTAAAGTTCACACCTGAAGTGAAACTTCCATTCGAATTTGTCGGAGACCCAAAGAGAAAGACAAAAACGTTCCTTTCTAACCTACAAGCTCACAAGATGTTAGATAATGGATGTTCTGGTTATTTAGCACATATAGTAGATGCAAGGCAAAGAGAAGGATTGAAGAAAGAAGAAGTGGGGTAGTTTGTGACTATCCGGAGGTGTTTCCTAAGGAGTTACCAAGACTGCCTCTTAACTGAGAAATTGAGTTGGCTCCAGGGACCAACCCGATTTCAAAGGCACCTTATCGCATGGCGCCAGCAGAACTGAAGGAGTTGCAAGAACAACTACAAGAGCTGCTTGACAAGGGTTTCATCCGCCCTAGTCATTCACCCTGGGGAGCTCCTGTATTGTTCGTCAGAAAGAAGGATGAATCTATGCGAATGTGCATAGATTATCGAGCCCTGAACAAGGTGACTATCAAGAACAGATATTCTTTGCCAAGGATAGATGATTTATTTGATTAGTTGAAGGGGCAACCGTGTTCTCCAAGATAGATTTGCGATCAGGTTATCATCAACTCAGAGTCAAGGAGAGTGATGTGCCGAGAACCGCTTTCCGAACACGATATGGACACTATGAATTTGTAGTCATGCCCTTTGGAGTGACGAGCACCCCTGCAACATTCATGGATCTAATGAATCGAGTATTCAAGGAGTTCCTTGACAATTTCGTCATACTATTCATTGATGATATCTTAGTTTATTCAAAATCTCAGGAAGAACGTGACGAACATCTGAGGGTAGTATTGAAGACCCTACAACAACAGAAATTATATGCCAAGTTTTCAAAGTGTGAATTTTGGCTAGACCAAGTGGCTTTCTTAGGCCACATCATTTCCAAGGAAGGTATCATGGTAGACCCTGCAATGATTGAAGTAGTTAGTAACTGGGGTCGACCAAAGAATGCTAGTGAGATCAGTAGCTTTTTGGGTTTAGCAGGGTATTACAGAAGATTCGTGAAGGAATTTTCAAAAATAGCTTCTCCACTAACAACCCTTACCAGAAAGAATAAGAAGTATGAGTGGACTGAAAATTGTGAGCGGAGTTTTATTGAGTTGAAGAAAAAATTGACAAGTGCTCCCATTCTTACAGTTCCAGAAAGTTATAGAACCTTTGATATATATAATGCTACATCCAAGTTGGACTTGGAGCTGTACTCATGCAAGAAAGCAAGGTCATTGCTAATGTTTCCAGGTAACTCAAGGATTATGAAAAGAATTACCCTACTCATGATCTTGAGTTAGCCGTAGTAGTATTTACTCTCAAAATGTGGAGACATTATCTATACAGAGTCTAGTGCAAGATTTACATAGATCACCAGAGTCTGAGATATTTCTTCACTCAAAAGGACCTGAATATGAGATAGTGAAGGTGGCTGAAGTTAGTTAAAGATTATGACTGTGAAATCCTCTACCACCCAGATAAAGTGAATAAAGTGGTTGATGCGTTATGTAGAAAGACTTGCGCAACCTTGATACCCCTGTCATCACTGTCACCACCACTGCAGAAGGAGCTAGTAGATTATTTAGTTGAGATTATCGATAACCAACTCTCAGTATTGACATTAGAATCAACTCTGCTTGAGGATATACAGAAAAATCAAGATCAAGATTCGGATATTCAAAAGTCAAGCAAGAGATGCAAGAAGGAGAGAGTAAAGAATTTAGAGTATCTGAGAGTGGGATACTTTATTATGGTGACCGTCCATGTGCCCCTAACAGTGAAGAGCTAAGAAAATGATTCTTGAGGAAGCCCATAGAACTCCCTACACTTGCACCCCGGTTCTACTAAAATGTACCAGGATTTAAAATAAAGATTTTGATGGTCTGGAATGAAATGAGATGTAGCTAAGTATGTCAGTACCTATCTGACGTGCCAAAGAGTGAAAGCCGAACACTAGAGGCCAGGAGGAGTCCTACAACCCATACATATTCCAGAGTGGAAATGAGAAGATATAGCCATGGACTTCATTGTTGGTCTACCAAAGACAACAAATGACTATGATGCTATCTGGGCAATTGTAGACAGATTGACCAAGTGTTAGTGATATGAGAGAAGTGTCCTAAGGCAATCGCCTTATGATGTAAACATTTATTTTAATAAATGATAATTCACTATTTGAGTATACATGTTTTGTGTATTTGATTGGGATCTTGAACTCATCTACTGAATGTCCGCAATACAACTCACAGCATAAGAGAATTTGTGATGGGATCACAACTAGTGATTATCTCTAATGTGCAATTGTGAAGTATTGAAATTATCCCTAGTCGATGAATTGATAAAAACGGACACTATCAATTCTGTTGAGACTAGCATGGGTTATTCTCTAATCAGCTGATTCTCACTGGCTGGTGACATTGGGATGTCCGGAGATAAACATGGATGCTAGTTAAGGGAACTAGTTCATTGGATTGACTAGCTGTAAGACTTCATATGGGAATCTACATGTAGATATGTCAATGAAGATCTTGCTGCGGCTTAAGTGCGATGTTCCTTTGACTTGCGGTGTTCAAGTCATCTTGGTCATGGAGACTTATACTTTGACATCTCAAGCAAGCATCTCCAAGGAGGTGTGGACCCAGGATGATTGGGTATAAGCCGAAGTGCCCGAAGATGTTTGAACAGCCTACAAAGGATTCACCACTCCTTGCGAGGAGATGTATACCCAGGCCTATCGTCGGATTGTTACTCAAAGCCTCTGGCCAGAGCATATCATGTTAAGAGTGCGAGTCTCTTAAATACATGAGAGTAATTAGAAATCCAAAGGACGAGAAAGACACTACTTGGGCTGGGTGTGACGTAGTCAGCCTAGTGGGGACTGACACCATAGACCGTGTCCTGAACCAAGTGGGTATAAGGTGGTGAAGGGAATGAGGCACGATTCATTAGAGCTGCTGAAGGGTTTCAGAATAATTTCTTCTGAGGTCAAACCGTTGATCTTTCGATTAATTGGGGATCATGATGTACTACTAGGTGCCACTCATGATCGTTCTATAATTAATGGGTTAATTATAGACGGCCAACATAAATCGAAAGCCTATTTAGTCACACGCAATACGAGTAATCCGAGGGATTTAAAACGAGTTGAAAATTGGATTTTCCAATCAAGAGAAACAAGTCGAATCTGAGTTAGTCAGAGGCGCAATGGAAGCTAAAATGGCTAAGTCTTTTGAAGGCTTTTTGGGCGAATTAAATGAGTTTAATTCGCGACGGGTTCGGGTCGATTTGGGCCGGCCAAAGAGGGTATTATCCCTCTTTGGGTGGCCGGCCAATGGAGGAAATTAAACCAAGTTTATTTTGGTTTAATTAATAAAATAAATCTAGTATGATTTGTTTTATAAATTATGGATAAATAAATTTGTATAAAGAAATTTATATAAATAAAATTTATAGAAATTTATTCTTTTATGGAAGATTAAAATAATCCATGAATTGGTTTATTTTAATTTTATAAAATCAATTATGAATTGATTTTTCCATAATAAGAAAGTTTATAAATTTCTTATAAAATTTATTCCATGATTTAAAGAGAAGAAAAATTAGTTTTATTATAAATTAGTTTATAATAAAACTTGGTATAAACGGAATAATTAGTTAAGAAAATTTATAGGATAAATTTCTTATAACTAATTCCGTTTAGAGGGAGACTTAGCAAAGAGTTGCTACTATATAAAGGACCCAAAGGCTAGCCCTTTATACACAACAATCAATCAATTAATCAAGAGATTAATTAGAGCTCTCCCTCTCTCTCCTCTTATTCTCTTCTCTCCTCTTCTTCCCTTAGGGCCGGCGCCCCTTTGAGAATTAGGGCCGGCTCCCTCCAACCAAGCTAGGGCCGGCGCAACCCTAGCAACCCCAAGTGGTTGCCGTGAGCTTCCAAGAAGGAGGAGAACCCGAAGACGAAGAAGAAGAAGCGGATAGCGACTCCTCTCTTCTCGGAATTCGATTCCGTTTCTTCATTGGTTAGTTTTTCCATTGTTTCTCTTATTCTTCTAGTTGTGCCTTCCGAGAATCTAGTAGTTCTCGTCGGCACAAAACTCGTGACTTTGTGAAGTCATCCCGAAGAGAACTCGGCGTGGACGCGAATAGAGGCGAAGCTTCCAAGGGACGCTACGGTTGGATCTCGTCCCTTACTTCGAGTTACGAGAGGTACTTGGTAAATTTGTTTACTATTCCGCAATGTTTTATTTTATGATTATGTCAACACACCATAAGAATGCATGCTAGATACGAAGTTAAAATAATTTAAGAAATTATTTTATGCAAACTCTTCCGCTGCACGTAAAAATTTTAAATTTTACGAACTCGTATCCTTGTCGACATGCACCCGGTCCCAACAGTGGTATCAGAGCCGGTTAGTGTTCGACTTAATCATATAATTGTTTTGTGGAAAACTTTGTCATGATCTCAATTTCGGAAAATTTTTTCAATTATGGAAACTTTCAAATTATAATAAATTTTAGAATTAGGAATTTCAAAGTTTGGAAATCGTCATGAAATTTCGCAAACGTTTAAAATTTTCTAGTTTCTAAATTTTTATAATAATTGTGAAAATTTCCCATCTTTGGAAACTTTCCAATTTTGGAAATTTTTCTATTTTAGAAATTTTCCAACTTTGGAAATATGTAAGTTTTCTTTGTACCAAAAACTTACAATTATTCTGAAAACCTATTTTCGAAATCTCGCAATTTTGGGCACTTTCTTTTAAGAAAGTCTAGACAAATTCATGGACAGTTAATTGACAATTAAATTTGAATTGGTTTTTAAATTGACAACAAATTCTTTATTTTGGATTGAGCCTCGGGGAGCCGTCCAATTTAAAGTTAGATGTTGTAATTTAATTTCCCAATTTTAATTGAAATTGTCATGTTTGATTTGGATTGAGCCTCGGGGAGCCGTCCAATTGGATTTACAACACTTTACTTTTCTTTGGGTATCTGAGCCTCGGGGAGCCACCCTTAGAAAACGATTTGTTGTAATTAATCAATCCATGAATAAAATATGTTTTAAGAGGTGATGCTCTTACATATTGTCGTCTCCAAAATTAATTAGGAAAATGGTTTCCTATAGAGTTTTCTTAAATGAGATTTTCATGAAAATAATATGTAGTTGAATTAAGGGATTTGTCTCTTAATTTAATAAGATTTGATTTAGAGAAATCAAAGTCTTGAACATATTATTTCCGAAATTAATTATGACAATTTAGGAAATTGTTTCCCAAAGCAATTCCTTTAATAAAGTGTGAAATTAGAATTAAGGAAATCCGGTTCCTAATTCAATTCATGAGACTTGATAAATTAAGTCACATACATACTTTATTAAGGAAATCGTTAGTCATGACATATGTCATGAATGTGCATTAAAAAGGTAAAAGATGAGACCAAAACCCCTTACAAAATATTAAGGCCAACACCTTCCATTAATATGGTTAGAATCGGAGTTTTGTTTCTCGCTTGGGTTGATGGACACATCCATGCCCGACTTGAACCTCAACATGTTCAAACCATGGAATTAGTTTATGAATAATATAGTTCGAGTCAGAGGTCAATCATTAGTTTTGGTTGTTGGACACATCCAAGCCTGACTAAGCGGTTGAATGAGCTCCAACCATGTTAAAACTATTTCTTGATTAATGGGTCAGCCTTAAGCTTGGAGCATCGATTTGTTGTGCCACAGCCAAGGTCGATGCAAAGAGAGGTGCAGTTGGGTGCTATGTATAATGATACATACTTGTTAATGAGTTAACAACCCAATGATTTATGCAAACATTCAATTAGTTGATAGCATAACGTGATAGTTACATATACGTGATATGTAATGGTATGATTACCTACCTTCATAGCTAAGAAAAACTTGATGGCCACAGCCATGGTGATTCTTACCTATGGTTGGATATCAACCTATTTGGAGATGTTCCTACGATCTCCCGAATTGATAATAAGGGTTATTCAATTTGAAAAATAAATAGGATTTTATTTATGTATGTTGATACATTCTTTAAATCTTCTCACATAATCTCAATTTGTATTTCTAGGATAATCACTCGATCATGTCTTCCCTAAACTTGCATTCCATTTTGGACACCAATAAATTAACTGGGCCTAACTTCATAGACTGGCTTCGAAACCTGAGGATAGTCCTTAAGGCAGAAAAGCCTGCTTGTGTCCTTGAAGATCAACTTCCCAAACGTCCTTCTGAAAATGCAACTCCAGACCAGTTTCCTGAGTTGCTCAACCTGCTGAAGACTATAGAGCCTTCTGTAAAGCAGGATCAGAAGACGATACTGTTAGTTGGTTCCTCAAAGAAAGGTTCTAAGAGGAAGGCCAAAGAACAGAACAAAGGGAAGAAGAAAAAGGCCAAGAAAACTGAAAAGAAACCAAAAGGAACTTGCCATCACTGTGGCAAGGAAGGTCACTGGCGAAGAAACTGCAAGATTTATCTTGAGTCCGTGAAGAAGAAGGCATCCGATGCCCCATCCTCTTCAGGTATCTTCGTTATTGAATGTCACTCTATTTCCTCAGATACCTGGGTACTTGATACTGGGTGTAGCTCACATATATGTAATGACATACAGGGGCTAAGGAATAGAAGAAGGCTCGTCAAGGGAGAAGCGAATTTGCGGGTTGGAAATGGAGCAAGGATTGCTGCTATTGCCATCGGAACATATTTGCTAAAGCTCCCAACTGGACGTGTCTTAGAATTGGATAATTGTTATTTCGTTCCTTCGTTAATAAATAACATTGTATCTATTTCATGTTTGAATGAAAAGGGTTATCATTTAACTTTTAGTAACAATTGTTGTTACATAACTTTAAATGGCGTTCTTTATGGGAATGGAACTTTGTGCAATGGCATCTACACGTTAGATTTATCCAGTGACGTTTTCAATATCGAAGTAACAACAAACGTGCTCGAATAGATAATCAAATAGACTCCTACACGTGGCACTGTCGTCTTGGCCATATAAGTAAGAAACGCATGACCGAATTACACCGATGTGGAATTTTGGAATCATTTGAACCCGGTTCATTTGATACATGCGAATCATGCTTAAAAGGCAAGATGACCAAATTACCCTTTCCCGGAAAAGGTAATCCAGTGGGAGAATTGCTTGGTCTAATACATACCGATGTATGTGGACCAATGTCAACTCTTTCACAAGGAGGCTATAGCTACTTCATCACCTTCATCGATGATCACTCACGATTCGGGTATGTGTTCTTGATGAAACACAAATCTGAAGCCTTTGAGAAATTCAAAGAGTTCAGAAATGAAGTAGAGAAACAGCTTGGCAAAAGTATTAAGATACTTCGATCCGATCGAGGTGGTGAATACTTAAGTCAAGAGTTTCAAGATTATCTAAGGGACAATGGGATATTGTCCCAATGGACTCCGCCGTATACACCACAGCATAATGGTGTATCTGAGAGGCGCAACCGAACCTTGATGGACATGGTTAGGTCTATGATGAATCATGCAACTCTTCCAAAATCCTTTTGGGGCTATGCACTTAAGACAGCTGTTTACTTGCTAAACAGAGTCCCGACCAAGGTAGTCTCTACTACTCCATATGAGATTTGGAATAGTAAGAAACCTCACTTAACTCACCTTAAGATATGGGGTTGTCCTGCTTATGTGAAGCGGGTTGTATCAGACAAATTGGATGCTAAGTCTGATAAATGTCTATTTATTGGATACCCTAAGGAAACGAAGGGTTACCAATTCTATCATCCCTTGGAACAAAAGGTGTTTGTTTCAAGGCATGCTGTATTTCTAGAGAAAGAGTTTCTTTTGCAAGAAAACAGTGGGAGTGGGATTGAACTTGATGAAGTTCAAGAAACTCCAATAGACATCACAGAGACACCTAGTCTAGGCCCACAACCGATAATTCATAGTGATGAGCTATCAGTTGAACCTAAAACTACACCTCCTCTTCGTAGGTCTGATAGGACACGCAACATTCCAGAGAGATACGGATTTCTCGTAAGTGAATCGAACGACGTGTTGCTCATTGGCGATGACGAACCTATCAGTTATGAAGATGTTCTGAAAAATTCAGAAAGGGACAAATGGCTTGAGGCCATGAAGTCGGAAATGGATTCCATGTATGAAAATCAAGTATGGGACTTGGTTAACCCACCTGAAGGGATTAAACCCATAGGGTGCAAGTGGGTTTTCAAGAAGAAAACCGACATGGAAGGTAATGTTGTTACCTTTAAGGCTAGATTAGTGGCAAAAGGATATCGTCAAAAACAAGGAGTTGATTATGACGAAACCTATTCGCCAGTAGCTATGCTTAAATCCATTCGGATGCTCCTAGCCATAGCAGCTCATTATGATTATGAGATATGGCAAATGGATGTGAAAACAGCTTTCCTTAATGGAAACCTACTTGAGGATGTATACATGATACAACCTGAAGGTTTCACATCGGTTGATAAAACCAAGGTATGCAAGCTTCGACGATCCATATATGGATTGAAGCAAGCATCAAGGAGCTGGAATATCCGTTTTGATGAGACAATCAAAGAGTTTGATTTCTCACAAAATCCTGACGAACCTTGTGTGTACAAGAAGGTTAGTGGGAGTGCAGTCGTATTCCTAGTATTATATGTCGATGACATCTTACTTATAGGAAACGATATATCAGTTTTACAGACAGTTAAGATTTGGTTGTCCAAAACTTTCTCCATGAAAGACCTGGGAGAAGCAACCTATATCCTTGGGATTAGAATCTATAGAGATAGATCAAAACGGTTGCTTGGTCTTTCGCAGTCTACATATATAGACCGAGTGCTAAAAAGGTTTAGCATGTCGGAATCCAAGAAAGGTTACCTTCCCATCAGGCATGGGATCAACCTTTCGAAGTCTATGTGTCCGCGCACAGAAGACGAGAGGATTAGCATGAATAAGATTCCCTATGCATCCGCAATAGGATCTATCATGTATGCTATGTTATGTACTAGGCCCGATGTATCGTATGCTCTGAGCGTCACGAGCAGATACCAATCTGATCCAGGAATGGATCATTGGGCGGCTGTTAAGACAATCCTTAAGTACTTAAGAAGAACTAAGGATGTATTTCTAATATATGGAGAAGGAGATTTGATAATACGTGGGTATACTGATGCCAGTTTCCAGACAGATAAGGATGACTCCAAATCGCAGTCTGGATACGTATTTACTTTGAATGGAGGCGCAGTAAGTTGGAAGAGTTCCAAACAAGACACTGTAGCGGATTCTACCACGGAAGCGGAATATATCGCAGCTTCGGAAGCAGCAAAGGAAGCAGTCTGGATCAAGAAGTTTGTCTCCGAACTTGGCGTGGTTCCAACCATTGATGAAGCAGTGCCGGTATACTGCGACAACAATGGAGCTATTGCACAAGAAAGGAACCAAGGTCTCATCAGCGATCCAAACACGTGCTTCGACGCTATCATCTGATCAGAGAGATTATAAGTAGGAATGACATACAAATTGAGAGAGTTCCCACTGAAAGGAATATAGCGGATCCTTTAACTAAGGCCTTGCCTCAAACAAGTTTGAGGGTCATGTTAGAGCCTATGGTATTGGATACCGTAGCGATTGGCATTAGGCCAAGTGGGAGTTTGTTAGTGATATGAGAGAAGTGTCCTAAGGCAATCGCCTTATGATGTAAACATTTATTTTAATAAATGATAATTCACTATTTGAGTATACATGTTTGTGTATTTGATTGGGATCTTAAACTCATCTACTGAATGTCCGCAATACAACTCACAG
>JAGFNQ010005053.1:0-67056 GCA_024364735.1 Boesenbergia rotunda | reverse complement strand
TTGGTCAAGGACTACGACTGTGAGATCTTGTACCATCCGGAAAAGCCAACAAGGTAGCTAGATGCTCTAGTAGAAAATCATGTGCTACTTGTTGTCTTTATCGGCTTGTCACAACCCTTAGGGAAAGAGATTATGGATTTCGGAATCAAGATTATATCGGGACGGCTTTCTACCCTACAGATTGCCGACACTATTTGATGGTATTCTGGAAAAGCAGAATCTTGATCCGAGTCTTCGAGAATCAGCAAGAATTCTCGAAGGCAAGACGAAGGATTCCGGATTTCCGATAGTGGAGTTTATATCTCCGGGATCGATTATGCGTTCCCGACGACTCCGACTTACGGATGAGGATACTCGAAGAAGCTCACGGAACACCTTATGCGATGCATCCTGGGTCTACCAAGATGTATCAAGATCTGAAGGGCAAATTTTGGTGGTCCGGCATGAAAAAGATGTAGCCCATTATATTACATGTGTTTGACCTGCCAGAGGGTCAAAGCAGAACACCAGAGACCTGGGGAGTTTGCAGCCTCTACCTATCCGAGTGGAAATGGGAGACATATCTATGGATTTCATACCGGCTGCCTCGGACTATAATGATATGATAGCATATGGGTTATTGTGGACCGACTGACCAAGTCCGCGCATTTCTGGCTATCAGGATGACTTATTCAGTTGAGCAGCTGGCGCAACTGTACGTCAAGGAGATTGTCCGACTACACGGGATTCCCAAAACCATCGTCTCTGACCGGAATGGTCGATTTACTTCTGATTTTTGGGGACACGTGCAGAAGGCCCTTGCACGAAGCTGAAGTTCAGTACAGCCTTTCACCCCCAGACTGACGGGCAGACTGAACGAGTAAACCAGATACTAGAAGATATGTTACGAGCTTGCACCTTGGACTTCAAGGGAAGCTGGTGTCGATACCTGAGCCTGGCAGAGTTTGCTTATAACAACAGTTATCAGGCTACTATCGGGATGGCACCGTACGAGGCACTATACGGCCGAAAATGCAGATCTCCTTTATGCTGGCATGAGAGTGGTGAAAAGAGGAGATGGGACTCCAGACCGATATTATTGATGAGACCACTCAGGCTATAAAGAATATCCGCCAGAGGATAGAGACTGCTCAGAGTCGGCAGAAGAGCTACGCCGATAAACGACGTCGACCACTTGAGTTCGAGGTTGGGATTCGGTATTTCTGAAGGTAGCCCCTATGAAGGGGTGATGAGATTCAGAAAGAAGGGGAAACTGAGTCCGCGATACGTGGGACCCTATCAGATTTTGAGACGAGTAGGCAAGGTGGCCTACGAACTGGAGTTACCGCCAGAAATGGCGGCTATCCACAACGTCTTCCATGTATCGATGCTCAAGAAGTGTATCCCTGATGCGATTCAAATTATAGAACCCCCACCAGTGCAAGAACAGGAGAGCCTTAGTTCCGAACGCCGGCCGATCCAGATCCTCGATCGGGAAGTTAAAAGGCTAAGGAACAAGGAAATATCCTTAGTGAAGGTTCTGTGGCAGAACAAGCAGTTCGAAGAAGCCACCTGGGAACAGGAAGATACGATGCGATCAAAGTACCCGGAACTGTTTTAAGTTCGGGACGAACTTTCTATAAGAGGGGGAGGATTGTAACACCCCAAATTTGTCAATGTAAAATCATGACAATGTATAAAAATGGTTATAATGAAATGATATGAATTTCATGCAATCACATGCCATGAAATGTTATGAATGCATGAAATATTATATTCATGAAATTATTATCATGAAATATTAAGCATGAAATATTATATTCATGAATATGGAATATTAAAAATATTATGAAATAATATTTTGGAATATTATGAAATATTCTGAATTCATAAAATATTATCATATTATGAAATTTCATGATGGGCTTGGTTTACTGGGCTTTGACATGGTTAGTGCAAATTGTGATAAAAAAAGAGCTAGAAAGGAGGAAGCAAGGATTGAACCTTGGACCTCCTAGTTGCACTCACCATGTCATAACCAATGAACCAAGTAATATTTCATGTAGAGGAGAAAGGAACATGCTTGTTAAGTGTGTAAGGGTGAAGAGACATGTCTTTTCATGAGAAAAGTATAAATATGGGAAGTTGGAATAACTTCCTTTTCTTCTCTTCTTCTTCCTCACTTCTCCCAACCGAAACCTCCATCATCTCCTTCACTTCTTCCATTTTCGAAAATAGCATCCAAGGTTCTAACCCTAGGGCAATTGCAAGGAAGAAAGCCCAAGTGCTTTGCCTTCTACCAAGACCAAGGAGTCTTAGAGGAAAATTGGAAGAAAAAGGCTTTCACATACCCTTCAAGTGTAGGGTACCCTACGATTTAAAGAAGGTTAAAATCCAGCGCTAGGATGTAAGTATCCTCTCGCCTGCAGTGTAATCGCTTTCGGTTGATTGTATGTTTCTTGTGGTGTTTTTGGAAATGGGAGTTCTCCCTTGTGACCATTCGGCCACCACCATGGAAGAAGGGTTTGGTTGCTTCTTGATGCATGAGGATATCCCTAGGAACCTAGGGTATGGATGTATGTTGTTTTCTAAAATTTTTGAGAGAACAAAAAGTAGGGTTTGGTACCCTACAAGTTTCAGCCACCTATGGTTGGAGGTCCAAGAGAAGTTTTTTTGATCAAATCTTGATACATGCTAGTGCCCTAGGGATTCTATACACATATGTGTTGTTTCCAAATTTTTGAGAGAACAAAAATTAGGGTTTGGTACCCTACAAGGTTTCGGCCAAGGCTTGGGATTTCCTTGGGGTTGTGAAGTGAAATCACTTCTGATGCATGACATGAATGCTAACAAATATTGTATACATGTGTGTGTTTCCAAACTTTGAGAAGACAAAATTAGGGTATGCTACCCTATATAACTTTCGGCCAACCCTAGGAGAATTAGGGTTTAAGGGTGTATGATTTTCCTTATGATATATCCATGCTTAATAAGTATAGGCAAGGTGTTTGTGTAAATGCTTGTGTGAATATTTGAAACCATGAAGCATGTTACCACTTATTTAAATTTCGGCCAACCCTAGTTCTAGGGTTGGGAAGTACCTAATGAGACCATGAAGCATGCTACTACATATGTGATGTGTGGATGATTTATGTGACCTATCTTGTTAGGTATAAAAGCATGCCTTATAGCCCATGGGGCACTTTGATGATATGAACATAATGTGTTTGATAATATACTTAAAAAGGGTTACTCTATTGAAACTGGGATCAAGAGCACCCGAATGTGTGGTGTGTCCCTAGGGGATCAAGAGCACCCGAATGTGTGGTGTGTCCCTTTGAGAAGTGATTAAGAGTACCTTTAAGCATATACATATATGAGTAATTGCATGATAAATTACTTTACTTTGGAAAGTTGTGTACTCGACTCAAAAGGGGGTCGTTAAACAAATCCAATGAGCATGTTAAGGTCATGGCATTGGTAGGACGGAAGGGTCCTGCTCTAATTAGATTGGTGGCTCGCTACCCCAATTTATTAGGGAACGCGCATGATGTGGTACGACAACTGGGCCCTGGATGATGATATGATATTTTGAAGTACTTACCATTATGGAACCTTTTTGAAAAACATTTTTCATCATGTGATCTTGTTCCGTAAAGTACTTAGAGATAAATTGATGTGATGTTTATGATGCTTTGATGAGATGCTTATGATACTGATAATTCTATCTGAATATTGTGTACATGATATGATGTATTGATATGGATTTTGCGAGTAGGCCCGGATTCTTACTAAGCATGTTTTGCTTACTAGTTCCTGTTATTTTTCTTATGCTGCAGATAGCGGTAAGAAATACTCGAACTAAAGGAAGAGGCAAAGGGAAGGTTGGAGGATGTGTGTGGTGATGGCTCGGGAAAGAACGAAAGATTCTATCTACCTTATTTTGTCTAGAATCTAAACTGCTTCCCATAATTACTATTGAAATTGTATTGCTATACTCTGAATGGGTGATGATCATGACTACTCTACTGTGATTGAGTTAGTGGTATGGAACCTATGTTATGCTAGATAATACTATCATTAATGTTTAAATATTGTAGAATGCATGCTAAGGAAAATACTAGGTAATTACTATTTTCTGTTTCTTATGAATGCTTCCTTTGCATGTATCTAAGACTAGATAACTCTTGCTATATTCCTATGTTGTATCTTGTTCAAACCATGTTTATTCCATGCTTTAGTGTGTTACATGATCTTCCTATTAGGTTGTAAATGCATGTAGATATAAAAGAAATGAAAAACCATGCTTGGTAAATTAGTCTTCAATAGGCATGCCTACTACATTTCTTGTATGTAACTGTTTTGTTTGGATATACATACTTAACATGATTGTATGATATGAGTGTATGGACCCGTAACCCCGCCTTTAGGGTAGATAAAAGGTCGGGCGTTACACGACCAGTCGACTGGCATATAGCAGTCGACTGGTACTGTGTAAAACAAAACTGGTGTAGAGCAGTTGGTTAGTGCTTTAGCCATGCAACGCAGAGGTTGGGGGATCGAATCCTGCCAAGATAATAAAATAAAAGTTTTGCTTTATTTTGGGCTAGTTAGTACTTTCAACATGTTTATGAATTGTTAGTTCAGTAAATAGCAAAATAAGAATTTTCGAAATTCTCCCAGTTGGTTTAGCATTATTAGAAATCATTAATTAGTTAGTCAGCCAGTTAGTTAGTAGCGATCCGCCTTAAAGCCATAGTACCAGAAGGCGGGTCGTTACAATTCCGGTGGCAAGGCCTGTCGGGGGTGCTAGCGTAGCTGGGGGTGTAACTGTTATCACGGGCTGGTTTGGTGGTGGAGTAGCAGCATTTCCCTGTTGAGTCATTAGGGTGTTGATGGTCTGCTGTTGTTCGGTGATCTGACGCTAGAGTTCTGCGACTATGTCCGTCAGGTCAGGCGGGGGTGCAGTTTCGTTTGTTCTGGTACTTCTTCTAGCCATGTTATCTTCACGAAATAATACATAAGCTAGTATAAGATTACTGTTATTTCCATTCATATACATCATAAATCATTGTCATTACAAGGCATGATAAGGTATCTTCCTAGTTTTATCCAAGGTAAGATCATGCTTCCGTTATACATATCATTTTAAATCATTGTCATCATAAGGTATCTTCCTAGTTTTATCCAAGGTAAAATCATGCTTCCATCATACATATCATGCATCATACTTGCATAATTCAGTTATCAATATAAACATGAAATAAGGCAAGTATAGAATTTCTTACTTGGAAGCGGCAGGAGGTAGGCTTGATGTGTGTGTAGTGAGATGACAATGGGCTCTGATACCAAGCTGTAACGCCCGCCCCTTACTGTTAGGCGGCGCGTTACCTTTAACCCTTTTTTTTTCTTACTTACTTATATCATTGCGTATGAATCTAACATTGCAGCAGAAATGAAACATAACTAAAAGCATATGCAACGATAAGGAAGTAATAACATCATATAACATCTAATAGCAAACATAGTTAAATAAACTCCAAAAGAACTAGCAAGTATCATGCATAAAGTAGCAACATATGTCTTATTAGAAATAAGAACTAAGTCTATAGATGACACTAAAGTGGATCGATCAGTCAAGTCACCACCACACACATTAGCCCTTCCTGCAGCTGGTCATTCCTCAGAAATTTCTATGTTGATCTGCAACATAAGCAAACAAACTATAAGTATAAAACTTAGTAAGCTCTTTCCTACTCACTAAATCCGTACGTCGCATGCATTTTAAAACATATAACATTTCATGGATACCATAAAATTCATGAGGCACATAAGATACATGAAGACATATAAACATAGAACATGTGCATTTCAAAACATTAGGATGCTCTTTGGAAAACATAGTAAATAATACTTTAAAATCATATACATCATCTTCTTTGGGGTCCCCGGCTTTGTACCCATTCTTTCTTTTGCGCGCATACCCCTATGTAGGATGCGAGGTAGCTAATCCCGACCTACAGGGGTCTACATTCTAGGCTTACTATCTTTCAGCCTAGGGACAACATCATCGGTAGTCCGGAACCGTGGATCTTTTCAAGATCCGGTACAAGCCAATCTTTAAAGTAAAATACATACATGCATTCTTTTCTTTTCTTTCTTTCTTTCATATAGAACATGCATTCCTTTCTTTCTTTCTTTCTTTCATATTGCATGTACTATAGACATTCAATCATTCATAATCATAAGCATACTTTCATATATAGAACATGCATTTTTTCTTTTTCTTTCTTGCTTTCATATTGCATGTACTATAGACATTCAATCATTCATAAACATAGGCATACTTTCATGGCATAATCATTAGTATAAATAGCAAGACATGGAAGGACCTTTCATTTAACACATGTAAGTGAAGCAACCATCATGCTAGTTTCATCAATACATCATACATATAACATGCTTGTCTTAATTCAGGCAATATGTTAATTTAATCTTTTTTTCTCATCTTAATACATGCTGGCCGAAACTTCATAGCAAGGATATCATAGCATAAAACCCACATAGTATTGGAATAAAGGCATACATTACATAAGAGGTCATTTACAAGTACACTGGTAGTCTAGACTTCACTAAACACTAGTTTAGGTGCCTGAATTGTACTTGAACTTATTCTTAGCCTTTATTCTAGTAATTGACCAAAATTCACAGCATGGATAACATAGTATAAAAGTCATATAGTCATGGAAATAAAAACATACGTTACACATGGAATCATATACAAGCACAAGGGTAGTCTAGGCTTCATTGAACACTAGTTTAGGTGCATGTTTTGTGCTTGAGCTTATTTTTAACCCTTATCCCAGTATTTGTCCGAAATTCACAGCTAGATAACATGGCATGAAAGTCATCCAATCATGGAAATAAAACATAATTTACATGAGAGATCATTAGCATGTACAAGAGTAGACTAATCTTCACTAAACCTTAGTTTGGGTGCATGAATCGTACTTGCGCTTATTCTTAACCCTTACCCTTGTAATTTGCCAAAATTCATAGTATGTATAACATGGTATAAAAGTTCATATAACATATAAACAAAAACATATTCTACCATTAATGTCATATACAAGCATAAAGGTAGTCTAGGCTTCATTAAACACTAGTTTAAGGGCATGCTTTGTACTCGAGCCTATTCTTAACCCTTATTCTTGTAATTTGTCAAAACTCACAGTAGGGATTTCATAGCATAATCATTCACATAACATGAGAATAAAAGCATATTTTTCATAAGAATTCATTCACAAGTGCAAAAGTAGTTTGTACTTCACCAAACACTAGTTTAGGTGTATGATCTAGAGTTCTACTTGGATTATCATGCATATGGGTACATGTAACCTTTGTCTAAACATCAATACATAGAATGGAGCATGAGTTTAGGCTCAAACAACTTAGATAAGGTACTGACCCTATGGTATAAATTATTTCCATCATGAAATAAAACACCCAATCATATGCATATCACTTGATTTAACCATAACTTCATGAAGGTCTATAAAAATCTGTTTTAAGGCATAATTTAAGGTCCCATGGCCGAATGTTACAGGGGTCCCTTAGCATAGATTCCACAAAATTTCTTGGCCTAAAACATTTATATATCAAGGAAACAATCATTAGAACAATAGACTACTTCATGCATCAACATTTACCCATTTCATGACTTGGCCGAATTCTTCCAAGTCCTTTACATCATGGAGGGCATTCAAACACCATGTATCTATCATATATTCATTACAAAAAGGTATTAACAATTTCATGAACTCTTCCTTTAAGTTTTTGGACATAGAAAAGGGGGGTACCCCTTTATGGCCAAAACTTCCCTCAAGGTTTTCTTCCATTCTCTTTCACCCAACATCACAAGCAAACATAAAAATCATAAAAACACATAAAAAGCTATTATATTGCAGGTGAGGGAGTCTTACCTCTCGTGCTTATGTTCCCAAAAGATCTCCAAATTTTGGAGAAGAAAAGACCTCTTAAACTCTAGCACTCCTCTTGTTCTTTTCTTCTTTTGGTCCGGTTTTCTCTAGGAGGTGAATGACTTGAAAATGGTAGCAAGGGACACAAGGATTTCAGTGAGGAAGAGGAGGAAGGGGAAGAGTTTGGTGGAGAGAAAAAGGGGGGGTTTCTTGGCTGAAATGCTTTAGGCATTTCCTCCTCTTCATGGTCTTTTATGGTGAGTAAAGAGGCAAGCACCTCTCTAATGGTGTCTCTTCAATTTTTTTTTTTGTGTCTCTTCATCTTCTTTCCCACTTATCTACAATTTCCCATCCTCTTCTAATAGCACTCCCTTGCTAGGTGAATTGGTTACATGAATATTCTTAAGGCTTTGCTTTCCTTTGAGGTACAAGGTTCAATCCTTGGCACCTCTTTTTTTTCCAAGCCCATGTAACCAACGCCCAACAAGAGAATGCTACCCATTTAGTTCATACACATGCATATTTATATCATTATTCATTCATTCATGTGCATGATGACAAGCATAATATTAATGTAGCATATAAACATAATTATCACATATATCAAGAAGGTGCTTAATATCTTCTTTATTCGAAATTTTCCCCTTTAAATTCATAATTTTATTCTTGGCCACATGTTCAATTATTACATCGTTCTAAAGGGAAATTTGGGGCGTTACACTGTCTAACCATGTTAGCTACTTATTAACTATCATAAACAGTAGCTTTTGCTAGGGTTAGTCAACTTAAGTGATCTGATCAAGTTGGATTTTCTAAGCTTGACACTTAACCTGATTACTGTTCAACTTGTATTTATTGCCCCAATTACTGCAGATGCACTGACTTAAAGCATCTTGAATCAAGGCATAGACCTAAGTATCTCAACCCAGTCTAGGTTATCAATCAAAAGTACCCTAAGGTGCTTGTGAGATGTTGGCTTCTAGATCTATAGGTGCATGTAGTTCTAGGGTTAGGCCTAAGCTAAGTCCATTTGTGAAAAAAGCCCTAGTTTTGAAGGGGATAAGTTTTTTGAAAAAAATTAAGTCGAAAAATCATTTTAAATTTCAAAAAACTTGATAAAAGAAATGATTTTAAAAAAATTAATTAAAAAATAAGAAGTAAAACAATTTTTGGAAAAAATATAGAGCAGTCCTATTCTACTAAGCATATGATTCAATTATAAAGTGAATAACTAAGCAGTTAAAACATTCAACAGATAAGTAAATGATCAGGAGATAAGATAGCAAAGTCAACTGGTCAACACACAGACTAGTAAAGTCAAGCATAACACAGCAAAGTCAACTGGTCAACACAATGACCAGTAAAGTCAAACACATGTCAACCCTACAGGGGTAGGGCATGTAAGATAATATCGGTACAATCAGCTAGCTGGAGAATCACTCTGATCTATGAGGAGGGGCCAGGGGGTCAAATGGACCAGGCTGCCAAGACCAAAACATGGACATAATTTCATTATATCGAGCCTCGTTTGACTCACAATCGGCTTGGAGGGCATCCATGTACTAAGTGTGATGGGCCTCGTTTGGCTGATGTTCGGCTTGAAGTGTGTCCATGTACTCAGTGTGCTAGCCCTCATTCACATTGTGCTCATCCTGTAGGGCATCCATAAACTCAACATGATGGGCCTCCATCTCCTCTCTGAGGCTGTGCATCTCCGTCTGTAATAGTGCTAGGCGCTGGTCGGTGGTCAGTGGAGGAGGTTCCTGTAAGTTCTCGTTGATCTGGCTGCGAGATCGGCAACGTCTACCTCTACCTCCTCATCTGAGTCAATCTAAGCTCCGACCCTCTGTCGTCTCCACGAGAGAACCCCGGCGGCCGAGATATCTATACCCGCTAGTGAAAAGTTCATAGCCCCGATTTCGTCAAACTCGGTCATTGGGGTGACCTCCCCAATGGTGATGTCACAACCGTAGTGGTGAAGGAGGGAAGTGATGATATGACAGAAAGGGGTACCTACTCGACCCTGAGTCATAATGCTGGACGCGTAGATAATCATATGGAACATGTGCAGACCAATATCTATATCCAGATGATGGATCATAGCGTACAGAAGAAAGGTATGGAAGGGTTGCATAGTCGCGACATCTCGAGTAGTCAAGGGGAGAATGCACCGAACCAGAACTCTATAGAAAGCGTAGTCCTGGACCCGAAGATCTACGGACTGAAACCGTTGCACCAACGGGTTTCGCACATCTCTGTAGAAGTAGGAGTAAAGAGTGTCTAGATCAATGTGTTGGTGCAGGCAGCACCTAAGTCAAATTTGGGTTTTGATAATGGCAAAGGGTTCAGAAGTTAAGGTGTAAATGTGATCTAACGTGCTTACTGAGTGTGCAGGAAAAGTCCTAGGTACACTAGGCAAGAAGTCCTGGCAAATGGCTGGGCAAAGAAGTCCTGATCGAGGACTGGGCAAGAAGACCTAACCGGAAGTCAGGCAAAGAAGTCCAGGTCGAGGACTGGGCAAGAAGTCCTGGCAAGGGGCTGGGCACCGAAGACCTGACCGGAAGTTGGGCACGAAGACCTGGTCAGGTAGATTGGGCAAAAGTCCAACCGAAGGAGCCGGTTGGTAAAAGGTAAACTCTCCTGAGAGGAGTAGGTGAGGACGCGTTCCCCGTCAAGGGAATAGTAGGCGTCGGTTCGACCTAGGGTTCCATTTGGGATACCTAAAGTCAGAACCAAGACAGCTACGGCTGTAACTAATGACTAACACATTTTCTTGTTGTGTTTTGGAATTAACCTGAGTTGTAGGATCGAAGGACTGATCTTCTGCAAGTGAGGTGCCTCACTGGGGCTAGGCGCCCGGATGGACTCAGGCGCCCGTATGGATACGGGTGCCCCAGTGTGAAGGCAACCTCCAAACCACAGCCACGAAGCCTCTGAACCAAGGCAGTTCAGGCACCCGTGAGGTCACGGGCACCCCCATCAGCTCAGGCGCCCAAGTGGAGATGGATAAGCGTTGACCGAGCCTGCAGATAAGGGTTCGCGCAGGGAAGGCCAGGTGTTACGCGCTCCCATCGTCGCAGGCGCCCGTATGGGTGCTAAAAAAGGGGGTTCACCCCTAAGGCTTCGACATCAATTACTCTCAATGCTCCAGACACATTCGCTCAAGCGCTGTGCTCCGGCAAACTTCGACTTCGAGATTCGAGCGCCAACAACGACCCTCTGCTCCGAAATTCGATCCACCTCGGGTGTCGATAAACTTTAATTACGAAAGTGTTGTCAATTTCAATTTCCAATTTTATATTTGTACTTTCAATCTGTAAAAGCTTTCCCGAATATAGAATTGCCCAAAGCCCAAAATAAACGGTCAAGGACCGTGGGCCTTGGAGTAGGAGCCGACCGCGACTCCGAACCAAGTAAAACTACCTGTGTTCGCGATTTGTTTCTTATTTTCCGTTGTGTGTTTTCTCTAAGTGTTCCGAAAAATTTTATAACGATATTCACCCCCCCTATCGTTTTCTTCGATCCAACAAGTGGTATCAGAGCGAGTGGCTCAAATTTGGTGCAACCACCAATTAGAGAGTGTTTTTCAGATTTTACGAAATTATTTTAATTTTTTTTTGAATTTGTCTTGTTAATCGAGGTTGGTGCAACACCACTCGATCGTTTTTCGATTCTATTAATTTTCTTCCGCACTACTAATCCAAGACCAAGTCTTGGAACAAGTTTTCTATGTTTTTCTTATTTTCAGAAATTATTATGGTCATGCAAGAGGGTTTCAGCACAGCCAGACCACCGCTCTTCAGTGGAGAAGATTTCTCCTACTGGAAAAGTCGGATGGAAGTCCACCTGAAAACTCAGGTGGATATGTGAATAATAATCCAATCTGGCCTCGAAATCCCCAAGAATGTAGAAGGAGTGGCACAGCACTACTCTGAATGGGACGCCTCGCTAAAGAAAAAGATCGAGGCTGATGCAAAGGCAACCCAGACTTTGCAGTGCGGATTGACCAAGGAAGAGCTGAACCGGGTGGGTCCCTTCAACAGCGCCAAAGAACTTTGGACAAACTGATTGAGCTGCACGAAGGTACCTCCGATACTAGAATCAGCAAAAGGGATCTGTTGCTGAACAGACTCTACACAATAAAGATGAATGAGGACGAATCAGCAGCACAGCTCCACGCCAGAATCCAGGAGCTGATGAATGGACTACATACAATCGGTCACAAGGTAGAGAACCGTGACCTAATCAGGTATACCTTAAATGCATTCCCAAGAAATACTCTGTGGGCATCTATGGTAGATGCTTACAAGGTTTCTAGGGATCTTTCAAAAATTAAATTAGATGAACTTTTTTCAGAATTAGAATTACACGAACAGACTTACTGCACTATGGCCGAGAAAAGTATTGCTTTTCTTACATGTAAACCCCAAGGAAAAGTTGCTAAGAAAAAGCCTCAATTTGCACCCGAGTCTGACTCAGACTCAAACTCAGAAGATAGTGAAGAGGATCGACCCAAGTTGGTGCGGCTAGCTCGGGACTACTACAAGGAGCTGAAGCATCAGACCAACAGAAGGAAAGCAAGCTGACGAAAGGAAGATCCAGCTGAACCTTCAAAAACTAAACCGAATGTCACTTGCTATGAATGCAACAAGAAGGGTCATTACAAATCAGAGTGCCCCAATCTAAAGGAAGCCAAGAATGTTGATGCAGTCTGACCCTGATTGTTGTTTTGGTGTTGACAACGATTTAAGTTTTGATTTAAGTTTGGTTGAACGAATTGGGATTAAGTCCTAGTCGGGGACTGGGCACGAAGTCCTAACATGGAGGGTTAGGCATGGGAAAAAGCCCTAGCCTGGAGGGCTAGGTTGGAGGAAATCCCGGTGAGTGAAGCCGGATCCTGGTGAGTGAAGCCAGGTGATGGAAATCCCGGTGAGTGAAGCCGGGTCCTGGTGAGTGAAGCCAGGTGATGGAAATCCCAGTGAGTGAAGCCGGGTCCTGGTGAGTGAAGCCAGGTGATTGAAATCCTAGTGAGTGAAGCTAGGTTGAAATCCTGGTGAGTGAAGCCGGGTCTCGGTGAGTGAAGCCGGGTGACTGAAACCCTGGTGAGTGAAGCCAAGTCCTAGCTTGGAGGGCTAGGTTGAAGTCCCAGTGAGTGAAGCTGGGCATGGCACGAGTCAGAGAAGGGCTGGAGGCTTGTTCTCGTGACTTAGAGTGCATTTGGGCTTCCCTGGATCGGTCTGGTGACCGATCAGGGAAGTTGGCACGCTGCTCCTTCGTGGATCGGTCTGGTGACCGATCCAGCGATGACTGATCTGTTTGGTGACCGATCAGGGAGCGCACAGTGAGGTTGGGAACCTACTGTGTGGCTCCTGATCGGTCTGGTGACCGACCAGGGAGCAGGTCGTTGCCTTGTTGTTTGGCTCCTGATCGGTCCGGTGACCGATCAGGGAGCAGGCAACTTCCTCACTACCTTGCTTCTAATCGGTCTGGTGACCGATCAAGGAGCAAACAGTGAGTTGAGTTCCCCCACTGATCAGCTCCTGAATGGTCTGGTGACCGATCTACGACTTAGGATTTGATTTCTGCAATTACTGTTCACTCAGACGTGGACCGATCAGGCATGAGCCTGATCGGACAGGGAGCTACCTGATCGGTCTGGTGACCGATCAGGCTTGTGTCGCCGCAAGAGCTGGGAGTCCCAGCAAAGCGGTAGATCGGTCTGGTGACCGATCCACGAGCCCTGCATCGGTTCGGTGACTGATCACTTTAATTCAAATTGCACTGTTAGACGCTCTGATCGCGTCTGACTGCATCCGATTCTCTGCGTTTGATCTCTGATATGTGATTTACTAAGTGATATGATGTGCTAATACTCTGATTAAGCTGCAGGTGACAGGAAAGGATTCAAACACTCAAGGAGAGTCAATGGAGGCCTTTCCTTGGAGCAGGTTTATCTGTTTTTCCATCTCAGGTTGCAACGGGCACTGGCACTGGCTGGAGCTGCTGACTGGGCTGGTCTGAGGGAAGCTCAGGGAGTCCAGATAAGCTCAGTGGTGGCTGGTGGTTGCAGGTGAGCAGCTGGAGGCTGCAGTGAGATGTTGTCACCTGGCGTTCAAGAGGGAAACAAAAGGAGCAGGTTGGAGCAGAGCAAGAAGAAGTTGTTGTTGCCTTGGTTTTGAGCTGCGATTTCTTGCTGCGTGCTTGTGCTCCTAGCTAATCATCCTCTCTTGAGAAAGCTACTGTGATCCTTGAAGCAACCATCCCTTGCTTGAGCACTTGGAGGAAGGAACAAGAGGCTTTGAGTCCAACAGCGAGAAGACACGAAGAAAGGGTTCTTGCGTGAGATCGTCGCTGGGTGGAGCTTGGAAGAAGCTTGCTGTGTTCTTGTCTTTGCTAAGTGCTAAGTAAGATCTTTCTTGTGTTTCATTGTGCTTAAAACTATATCTTTGATTGAAACACTGTGGAGAGGTTACTCCACTGAGAAGGAGGTTGCTTTCTATCCGGTGTTCACCGGGGCTTGATCTGCCGACGATCAAGGGATCGCCCACCTTAAAGGCACGCCAAGGAGTAGGGGCAAGTTATCCCCGAACCTTGTAAATTCTCTTGTTAGCGTTTTTGTGTTTGCTCATAGTTTAGGGTTTAGATTTCTGCATATACTTTGTTTTATTGTGCTTCCGCTGTGCTACTAACGATTGAAGTGCAGAAATTCGATAAGTGTCAAAGTCCAAGTATTTGGCTATATTCACCCTCCCCCTCTCTAGCCATCCGAGTTCCAACAAAGAAGACTAGAAGGAAGAAGGCTCTTCAAGCCACGTGGGACGAATCTTCCTTTGAAGAAGAAGAAGAAGAGGCCCCACAGTCAAATCTTCTTGCCTTAACTGCTTCGGAAGAAATCAATACCGGATCGGAATCGGAGCCAGATGACGGAAGGCTCACAATATCGGAAAATGGCCAAATAACGGTAAGAGATTATTTCGAAGTTGAATTGTCTAAATTAACAGCTTATTTATCTCGTAACTTGGCAAAAGTCAAAATTCGGGTCGAGTCCCTCCGACAGGAAGTAAAACTCCTGAAAGAGGAAGCTGACTCTAGATCCTTGACCGAGAAGGTTCAAGAAGGAACCTCTACTCAAGTTGAAAAGCTTGAGAAAGAGAACTCCTCCTTGAAAACTCAAGTCAAGGATCTCAAAGTGACTTTAGAATGATTTACTTCGGGTTCCAAGGGTCTTAACATGATCCTTGAAAAACAGAAGTTCGTTCTTAATTGATCTGGGTTAGGGTATCAAACCAAGTCGAGACAACGGTCATATTATGCTGTATTGAACCAACCTAGAGCCAAAGTTCTAGATGGGTCCCCAAGCTTTGCTTGAACAACCAAGCTGGACTAAACCAGTATTGGATCCCCAAGGACAAGATTCACATCTTGCCTAATCATTATCGTGGCTTTAGTCCAGGGGGAGCCAATATAAAAACAATTTTCATAATTAAATAATTTTTTTTGCTTAATTCTTTAATTGCATGCTTGCTTGTTTATTTCTTTTTGCAAATTACCATGTTTAGATCTAGGACTGGTTAGACTAAGGACAAAATGACTTAGTTGAAATTTGAACAACCTAGTATTGGGTGGAGGTGAGATGATAGTATGTTAGGGAAGCCATTTTGGTGGAACAAGCCGAAGCTACCGATCCAAGACCCAAACTAGTTAGACCAAAATCATTCAAGGAGTAACTTGAAGATGAATTTTCAATAAAAGGCTTTGTCAAGGAAAGGGTTGATGATCCAATAAGGCTACGGCCAAAGAAGGCCTAGTGCCTCGCCAAGACCTGGAAGCCAATTATTGAAAATCAAATTTACTTTACTATTGTCAGATTTGAATCTAATACAAATTTCAATTAATCTTAGACTCAACCACCTTTCAAAATAAACTTAAAAATTAATTAAATTTTTTTAAAATTAATTCAACCTTTCAAAATTAACTATGATTTCAAATTATAATATTCATTTCTATTAAAACCTGTCTCACAAAACCCATAAGGTTGTGAGATAGATTAGGTTGTGAAAATCAATTTAAGCCATCCTTAATTCTAATTGGATCCAAATCAATAAATACTTTATGTGTAGGAACATAAAGATTTGGACCAATGGATGTTGGATAGCGGATGCTCCAAACACATGACTGGAGACAAATTGAAATTCACCAAACTCAAGTTCAAGAACCTAGGCTCAGTAGCATTTGGCAATAATGCTACACTCAAAGTCATTGGGTCAGGCAACATTGAACTCAAATCCGATTTTGTGATTAAAAAGGTACTCTTGGTTGAGAACTTCAAATTTAATTTGCTTAGTATAAGTCAATTATGTGATACTTGCTATGTAGTTACCTTTACCAACTCTGACTGCCTAATTAGAAACCTTCAAGACTCAGAAGTCATGCTTAAAGGCACTAGGAAAAATAATGTTTATTCTATCAATCTACCCTTAATACCTAAATGTCTCTTAACTCAGTTAGAAGAATCCAACCTCTGGCATAGGAGATTAGGTCACACTAATGTTAGACTAATTTCAAAAATCACCCAACTTGGTCTAATTAAAGGAGTACCAAAAATTAAGAACTATGAAAACACAATATGTAATTCATCCAACCAAGGTAAACAAACCAAGTATAATCACAAGCAAATTCAATCAAACCTAACTCAAACCACACTTGAGCTTCTGCACCTTGACCTATTTGATTCACATAGAGCCAAGTCACTAAGCGGAAATCGGTACAACTTAGTCATTATCGATGATTACTCTAGGTTTACTTGGGTTAGGTTCCTAAAAACTAAGGATGAACCCCTAAACCTGTTTATTGACTTATGTAAGATAATTGAAAATCAAAATGATACCAAAATCAAAAGACTTAGGAGTGATCACGGGGGAGAGTAGAATCAAAGGTTTGAGGAATTATGTAGAATAAATGGGTATATTCATGAAGTTTCGTGTCCTAGAACCCCCCAGCAAAATGGGATAGTAGAAAGGAAGAATAGAACCCTACAGGAAGCCGCTAGGACCATGCTCAATGAATTCAACTTAGCTAACCAATTTTGGGCAGAAGCAATAAGTACGGCTTGCTATATCCAAAATATGGTCCTAATTAACAAAAGACATAATAAAACTCCCTATGAGTAAAGTACACATCCTAAACACCAAGGACTACCTAGGTAAATTTTAGTCTAAGTCAACTCCAGGAGTATTCTTAGGATATTCAACAACAAGTAGGGTCTATAGGGTCTACAATAAAAAAACTAATAAAATTGAAGAAACAACGAATTTAATCTTTGATGAGGAAACTAATCCAAAATCTGATAATCAAAACCTGAACCCATCAAGTAATGATCAAGAAGAAAATGAGCATACACTTGAACCATCAATTGAACCACTAGTTGAACCTCTAAATGAACTAACTCTTGAACCAACTACTACATCAACTGAACCAATAAATAAACCAACCCAAATAGTTAAACAAAATACTAAATCAAACCATCCAGCCGGACCTGAGGCTGAACCAAGTTCTAGAAGAACCAGGAAACCCAGACTCAGTCACCTGTCTGATCAAATTATGGGTGATCCAACCTTAGGAGTCAGAACTAGGTCTTCCTATAGAAATCTTAGTCAGATCGTACTTTATTTCAAAAATTGAACCTAAGACTATAGAGGAAGCCCTACCTGATCCTGATTGGATCATAGCTATGCAAGAGGAATTAGCCCAATTTGAGAGAAACCAAGTCTGGGAACTAGTACCTAAACCTAAGGGCAAATCTATTATAGATACTAAGTGGGTATTTAGGAACAAACTAAATGACCAAGGGGAAATAGTCAGAAACAAAGCCCGCTTACTAGCTAAAGGATTCAGTCAAGTCGAAGGGTTAGACTATGTCGAAACCTATGCCCTAGTAGCCAGACTTGAGTCTATAAGAATGCTATTAGCCTTTGCAGCCCATAGAGGATTCAAACTTTACCAAATGGATGCTAAGTCAGCCTTTCTAAATGGGTTCATCAAAGAAGAAGTCTATGTAGGACATGTTGGTGCAGGAAGCACCATATTGAACCTTGTTTTGATATTGGCAAAGGATTCAAAGTTAAGTGTTATTTGTGATCTAATAAAGTTACTCAAGTGTGCAGAGACAAAGTCCTAGCGAAGGGCTGCCAGGAAACAAAATCCTAGCAAAGGGTTGCTAGGCACCTGGCGAAGGGCTACCAGGAAACAAAGTCCTAGCGAAGGGCTGCTAGGCACCTGGCAAAGGAATGCCAGGATACAAAGCCCTAGCGAAGGACTGCTAGGCACCTGGCGAAGGAATGCCAGGATACAAAGCCCTAGCGAAGGACTGCTAGGCACCTGGCGAAGGACTGCCAGGATACAAAGCCCTAGCGAAGGAATGCTAGGCACCTGGCGAAGGAATGACAGGATACAAAGACCTAGCAAAGGACTGCTAGGCACCAGGCGAAGGATAGCTTAGTACTGAAGACCTGGCGAAGGACAGCTAGGCACCTGGTGAAGGACTGCTGGGAAAAAGTCCAACCGGAGGAGCCGGTTGGCATCAGGTAAATTCTCCCGAGAGGAGTAGGTGAGGACGCGTTCCCCAACGAGGGAACAGTAGGCGTCGGTTCGACCTAGGGCTCCATTTGGGAGACCCAAAGTCAGAACCAAGACAGCTAAGGCTGTATAAAACTAACATATTATTGCTTTATGTTGTTTTGGACTAACCCTGGATGCAGGACCGAAGGAACGAGTGTCTGCAGCTCAGAGAGCCTCAAAGGAGTGAGGCAGTAGCTGAGTAGGGCGCCCGGAGTGTCCCGGGCGCCCCCAAGGTGAATACAAAATAGATGAAGCAAAAGAAGTGCTTCGACAGCTCATGGGCGGGGCGCCCCGTGCTCCCGGGCCCCCGATGCTCCGGGCACCCCCAGTTCAAGCTAACGAAGCGGAAGCCAGCGAAGCAACGGATAAGAGGACCCGGTCAACCGGGCGCCCCCAGCGTCCCGGGCGCCCCCGTCAAGCCTGATCCCTGATTTGAAGGGATCAGAGCTGACCGAGAGGAACTCGGATCAGCTGACACGTGGGGGGGCGCCCCCGACGTTCCGGGGCCCCCAGGGGCTATAAAAGGCCCTCGACCCCAAGGCTTCGAACAATCAATTCTTCCAACGCATTCACGCTCTTCTACTCCCCGCTCTGCTCCGGAAACCTCCCGACTCGAGATACAAGCGCCGACGACGTCCCTCTGCTCAGAAAATACAATCTACACCGGACGTCGGTAACGAAAGACTTTTAAGTTTACTGTACATTTCTGTAATACAGTTTGTAAACTGGTTTTGCGCACATATAGAATTGCCCGAAGTAAACGGTCAACGACCGTGGGCCTTGGAGTAGGAGCCGACCGCGACTCCGAACCAAGTAAAATCTTGTGTTTGTGTTGTGTTTAATTTTCCGCTGCGTAATGCTCTATTTTAATCCGAAACGATTTACGATATTCACCCCCCCCTCTATCGTTTCTCTCGATCCAACAAGTGGTATCAGAGCGGGGAAGCTCAAATTTGGTGCAACCACCAATTTGAGAGTTTTTCGGATTTACAAAATTTTTATCTTTTTTTCTTTTCTCGTTAATGAAGTGGTGCAACACCACTCGATCTTTATTTCAATAATAATATCTTGGTTTTTTTTTTTTTTTTTTTTGAATTCTTATTTTCTCACCATTACTCAGAATTGATAAAACGAACCATTTTTGAAAATTTGTCATAAATTTTTTTAATTATTATTTTAATATATTTTTCGAAATTCATGCTAAGCAAAATTTTTCCAAACAGTAAATTCTTACTTTTTCATCATTAATCAAAAGTGATAAAGTCAACATTTTCAAAAATTTGTCATTAATTTTTATTTTATTTTATTATTATTTTACCTCGAAATTCGTGCAAATACTTTTATTGAGCTAGTTTTTTCTCTCTCCCGCACTACTAATCCAAGACCAAGTCTTGGTACATTTTTTGTGTTTCTTTTGTGTACGAGGTATAAACTAAATGGCCAACCAAGAATGGAACAGTGCCCGTCCACCGCTCTTCTCTGGCGAAAATTTCAACTCCTGGAGAAATCTAATGGAATCCCACCTGAAGGCTAATCTGGATTTATGGTTGATAATCCAAACGGGGTTCACATTCCCCACAGAAGAAGGAACATCGATCACTTGGGACAAACTGGATGAACCAACACTGAGGAAGATCGAGACAGATGCAAGGGCTACTGCAATCCTACAATGTGGCCTAACCAATGAAGAATTGAAGCGGGTCGGATCCTTCAGATGTGCTAGAGAAATCTGGGAAAAACTGATTGACCTTCATCAAGAGATCTCAGATGAAGAAGAAGATCAGGTAAGTTATCTTGCCCTTTCGGTCCAAGCACAAACAGCCGAATCAGAGTCTGAACCCGAATCCAAAGTCGAACCAGAATCAGACGACGAATTGACTGAGACGGTAACCGATTTTGAATTCTTTTCAAAATTAGAATTAAAAAATCAAACAGATACTGTAATGGTCGGGGAAGGTGTAAATTCTTTTGCAGGGAAAAATCTTAAAGAACCACCAAAGAAGGAGCTTCAACTAGTACCCGAGTCCGACTCAGACACAGAATCAGAAGATGAGCCTAGATCCGAGGCGGCAAGAATCAAGGGGGAGATTCCCAATAAGGAACCAAAAGGTAAAAGTGTAAAATCAGATTTTAAAAATCATGTAATTTGTTACACATGCAGGGAGAGAGGGCACTACCAAAGTGAGTGTCCTACTCGTAAGAT
Organism: Boesenbergia rotunda; assembly: GCA_024364735.1. Lineage (NCBI taxonomy): Eukaryota > Viridiplantae > Streptophyta > Magnoliopsida > Zingiberales > Zingiberaceae > Boesenbergia > Boesenbergia rotunda. The sequence continues at coordinate 46,278 of JAGFNQ010005053.1, read as the reverse complement.
TCGAACGACACCACCGACGGCGACAAAGGAATCAGTTCCAAAAGCACGAAAGGACAAAAGTCGCATTCAATGCTTCAAGTGCCAGGAGTTTGGGCATTACAAAAGTGAATGCACAGATAAAAGAGCTACCAAGAATGCCGGACAAACAATCAACAAAGGTAAATTTACAGTATTTGAAAATCCGTTATTTACCTTGAATAATGTGATTGATTCATGTAACTTAATTAAAGCAAACTTCAGAAAATTGAAACAAGAAAATGAAACCCTAAAACATAAGGTCAATAAGTTAGAAAATTTAATTCATAATCTTGCTGATTTCGAAAATCCGGAGTATTACTCCAATTGTGACCTTACTTAGACAATTGTTTGTTTTAATTATGTGTTTCTTTTTATTTTTGTTTTTTTTTCTTAGAATTAGGATTGGTTAGTATAAGGACTAAATCAATTAATTAAAATTTGAACAACATAGTATTGGGTGAGGTGAGATGATAGTACGTTAGGGAAGCCATCTTGGCGGAACTAGCCGAAGCTACCGATCCAAGACCCAAACTAGTTAGACCAGAATTTCTCAAAGAGTAATCTTGAAAATGAAATTTCACTAAAAGGCTTTGTCAAGGAAAGGGTTGATGATCCAATAAGGCTACGGCCAAAGAAGGTCTTGTGCCTCGCCAAGACCTGGAAGCCAATTTTTGAAATTCAAATTCAATTTACTCTTTGTCAAATTCGAATCTAACATAAATTTTCAGTTAATCTTAGATTCATAACAAATTTTTCAAAATTAATAAACCATGCTTTCAAAATTAAAATATTTATCTCACAAAACCCATAAGGTTAACATGCTTGATCACGTAGAACTGGGTGAGACATCTAGGACCTAAAAGCATAAATCACTATCCTTTCAAATAAAAAATGTTTTCAAAAGTTATTCAAAATTATCTCTATTTTTCAAATTATTTCAGTTTACTGTACCCTACTTTTTCATCTCTATTTTTTTAAAATATTGAATTTCATGTTAAATATCACAATAGACTCATTTTAAATAGAATCTAGGGCTTGTTTGATTTAGTTATTGATTGGTCAAACATAGTCAACTGAGTCAAACATGGTCACCATAGTCAAGCCTGGTCAACACTGAAATCCCTTAAGGAACTCAGATAAAAGTCAGTCTGTGTCGGATACAGGGCCTTCTTAATCTTTTTCGAAAAATTCAGATTTTTCAAAAACCTTATGCTCTAAAACTTATTATCATCTCAAAATAAGGTTTTCAAAAATTGGCTCAAAAACCTTGGTATATTACTTTGAAAAACCATTATCATTTCAAATTTTTTTAGGGCTTATGCTTTAAAAATTATCTTCATTTCAAGTTGTGGTTTTAAAAATTTATCTCCTTAAAAGTTATCATATCTAGAAGGTTATTCAAAATTATTCTTTTGATTTTAATAAACCCTAAAGACACAGAGGAAGGTCCACTTCATGATCTACAAGGACTCCTAGGATGTGTAAAATTTAGGGGGAATTTGAGTCAAAAGAAGAATTTCTAAAATTTCTTTTGGTAATTATTTGTTTTGAAGTTATTAAATAATTCTTATAATTTAAATCAAACCCTAAAACTCAGAGGAAGATCACTTGTAGTCAACAAGCTTCCTAGGACTGGGTCAGGTTTAGGGGGAGATCAAATTAAAAGAATTATTAAACATTTTCAAAATTATATGTTTTCATGCACTGCAAGTTTAAAATCCTCTTGAAAACTTAAATATTTTTTTCAAAATACTATTATTTTCTTTTTCAAAATTCTTGTGGCTTATGAAGTTACTTTTATAATATTTACTTGGGTTAAAAAAAATTTCCAGGACACTTAGGAAATATCGTTGTAGTTAACAAGGTTTCCTAGGATTGTGTCAGACTGGAAAAGAAACCTAGTCAAGTAAAATATTATGTTTTCAAAATGCATAATACTTTTCAAAAATTACTCATATTTTTCAAAGTCTAATAGTTTTCAAAAACTTCACTTAGACTTTCCAAAAAGGCTCAATTTTTTTTTTAAAAAATACTTATATTTTCAAAAAAAAATTGCATAATATCTTTCAAAGTGACTTATATTTTTTTAAGATACAGAGTACTTGCATCTCTCAAAAAGCTCAATATCTTTTAAAGTACTTGCAGTTTTTAAAATATTCAAAACAAGTAAGCTTATTGATTAAATATTTTTTGTCATGCATGGACTCAATGAAAATATACACTTGACTCCAATTCTAATTTTGTTTAGCATGATTCTTCATTCTTTCAAAATGCTGTTAATTAAAAATTATCATTTTTAACATTATTCTCTCACTCAAATATTTATGTTTTCAAAACCCATGAGCTCTGATACACAAATTTTAAATGTTTTTCAAAATATATTTTTCAAGAGTTCTTTATTGATATATGACCAAGGGGGAGAGTAGAAAAAGTTCTTCCTTAAACTTTTTCCCTTTTTAAAGAAACTTTATTGAAAACTTCGAGTTGCTCTTAATTAAGAATTTCTTTTGTGATACTCAGAAGTTTTTCAAAATACCTTTTTCAAAACTGAACTTAGAAATGGTCTAAAACATAAGGAGAAAATTTTCACATTAAGGGGGAGAGAAACTTTGTTTAATTTTTCTAAGTGCTTCAAAAATTTCTAAGCATTTCTAAACAAAATTTTTTTAAGTGCATGTTTTTTTTAAGTAAAATTCTTCTTAGTAAACAAAATTTGTCTGAGCAAAAACTGGTTGAAAATTTTGGCAAATGTTTCTAAGTAGAGTTTTTTTGGTGAAAAACTTGTCTAGAAGTTTTACAAATTTTGTTTTTCAAAATACACAAAGTATTCGTCTAAGTGTGCAAATTATTTTTAAACAAATTTTTCCCAATTCTCAAAGTTAAACTCTTTTTGGAAATTTGACTTCAAAATTTTGCCTAAGTTTTGCAAAGCCTTGTAAGTAAAAGTTGTTTAACAAAATGTAGGTTTGCAAAATTTTTTAATTTTTACCTTGTTCACCCATGTTTGTTTTTGATATATGTCAAAGGGGGAGGAAAGGTCAAAGTTAAGTATTTTATAGGTTTAGGGGGAGTGTGAGAAATAAAGGATTTTTTTTTAAAATCTTACCTTATGTTATTAACTGTTATAAAGTTAACGTTGAATTGTGTAAAATTGCTATACTTCATTTTTACCTTATGTTCTTAACTGTTATAAAGTTTTTTACTTAACTTTGAATTTGTTGCCATAAATCAAAAAGGGGAGATTGTTGGTGCAGGAAGCACCATATCGACCTTGTTTTGATATTGGCAAAGGATTCAAAGTTAAGTGTTATTTGTGATCTAATAAAGTTACTCNTAGCATGAATAAGATTCCCTATGCATCCGCAATAGGATCTATCATGTATGCTATGTTATGTACTAGCCCGATGTATCGTATGCTCTGAGCGTCACGAGCAGATACCAATCTGATCCAGGAATGGATCATTGGGGCGGCTGTTAAGACAATCCTTAAGTACTTAAGAAGAACTAAGGATGTATTTCTAATATATGGAGAAGGAGATTTGATAATACGTGGGTATACTGATGCCAGTTTCCAGACAGATAAGGATGACTCCAAATCGCAGTCTGGATACGTATTTACTTTGAATGGAGGCGCGGTAAGTTGGAAGAGTTCCAAACAAGACACTGTAGCGGATTCTACCACGGGAAGCGGAATATATCGCAGCTTCGGAAGCAGCAAAGGAAGCAGTCTGGATCAAGAAGTTTGTCTCCGAACTTGGCGTGGTTCCAACCATTGATGAAGCAGTGCCGGTATACTGCGACAACAATGGAGCTATTGCACAAGCAAAGGAACCAAGGTCTCATCAGCGATCCAAACACGTGCTTCGACGCTATCATCTGATCAGAGAGATTATAAGTAGGAATGACATACAAATTGAGAGAGTTCCCACTGAAAGGAATATAGCGGATCCTTTAACTAAGGCCTTGCCTCAAAACAAGTTTGAGGGTCATGTTAGAGCCTATGGTATTGGATACCGTAGCGATTGGCATTAGGCCAAGTGGGAGTTTGTTAGTGATATGAGAGAAGTGTCCTAAGGCAATCGCCTTATGATGTAAACATTTATTTTAATAAATGATAATTCACTATTTGAGTATACATGTTTTGTGTATTTGATTGGGATCTTGAACTCATCTACTGAATGTCCGCAATACAACTCACAGCATAAGAGAATTTGTGATGGGATCACAACTAGTGATTATCTCTAATGTGCAATTGTGAAGTATTGAAATTATCCCTAGTCGATGAATTGATAAAAACGGACACTATCAATTCTGTTGAGACTAGCATGGGTTATTCTCTAATCAGCTGATTCTCACTGGCTGGTGACATTGGGATGTCCGGAGATAAACATGGATGCTAGTTAAGGGAACTAGTTCATTGGATTGACTAGCTGTAAGACTTCATATGGGAATCTACATGTAGATATGTCAATGAAGATCTTGCTGCGGCTTAAGTGCGATGTTCCTTTGACTTGCGGTGTTCAAGTCATCTTGGTCATGGAGACTTATACTTTGACATCTCAAGCAAGCATCTCCAAGGAGGTGTGGACCCAGGATGATTGGGTATAAGCCGAAGTGCCCGAAGATGTTTGAACAGCCTACAAAGGATTCACCACTCCTTGCGAGGAGATGTATACCCAGGCCTATCGTCAGATTGTTACTCAAAGCCTCTGGCCAGAGCATATCATGTTAAGAGTGCGAGTCTCTTAAATACATGAGAGTAATTAGAAATCCAAAGGACGAGAAAGACACTACTTGGGCTGGGTGTGACGTAGTCAGCCTAGTGGGGACTGACACCATAGACCGTGTCCTGAACCAAGTGGGTATAAGGTGGTGAAGGGAATGAGGCACGATTCATTAGAGCTGCTGAAGGGTTTCAGAATAATTTCTTCTGAGGTCAAACCGTTGATCTTTCGATTAATTGGGGATCATGATGTACTACTAGGTGCCACTCATGATCGTTCTATAATTAATGGGTTAATTATAGACGGCCAACATAAATCGAAAGCCTATTTAGTCACACGCAATACGAGTAATCCGAGGGATTTAAAACGAGTTGAAAATTGGATTTTCCGATCAAGAGAAACAAGTCGAATCTGAGTTAGTCAGAGGCGCAATGGAAGCTAAAATGGCTAAGTCTTTTGAAGGCTTTTTGGGCGAATTAAATGAGTTTAATTCGCGACGGGTTCGGGTCGATTTGGGCCGGCCAAAGAGGGTATTATCCCTCTTTGGGTGGCCGGCCAATGGAGGAAATTAAACCAAGTTTATTTTGGTTTAATTAATAAAATAAATCTAGTATGATTTGTTTTATAAATTATGGATAAATAAATTTGTATAAAGAAATTTATATAAATAAAATTTATAGAAATTTATTCTTTTATGGAAGATTAAAATAATCCATGAATTGGTTTATTTTAATTTTATAAAATCAATTATGAATTGATTTTTCCATAATAAGAAAGTTTATAAATTTCTTATAAAATTTATTCCATGATTTAAAGAGAAGAAAAATTAGTTTTATTATAAATTAGTTTATAATAAAACTTGGTATAAACGGAATAATTAGTTAAGAAAATTTATAGGATAAATTTCTTATAACTAATTCCGTTTAGAGGGAGACTTAGCAAAGAGTTGCTACTATATAAAGGACCCAAAGGCTAGCCCTTTATACACAACAATCAATCAATTAATCAAGAGATTAATTAGAGCTCTCCCTCTCTCTCCTCTTATTCTCTTCTCTCCTCTTCTTCCCTTAGGGCCGGCGCCCCTTTGAGAATTAGGGCCGGCTCCCTCCAACCAAGCTAGGGCCGGCGCAACCCTAGCAACCCCAAGTGGTTGCCGTGAGCTTCCAAGAAGGAGGAGAACCCGAAGACGAAGAAGAAGAAGCGGATAGCGACTCCTCTCTTCTCGGAATTCGATTCCGTTTCTTCATTGGTTAGTTTTTCCATTGTTTCTCTTATTCTTCTAGTTGTGCCTTCCGAGAATCTAGTAGTTCTCGTCGGCACAAAACTCGTGACTTTGTGAAGTCATCCCGAAGAGAACTCGGCGTGGACGCGAATAGAGGCGAAGCTTCCAAGGGACGCTACGGTTGGATCTCGTCCCTTACTTCGAGTTACGAGAGGTACTTGGTAAATTTATTTACTATTCCGCAATGTTTTATTTTATGATTATGTCAACACACCATAAGAATGCATGCTAGATACGAAGTTAAAATAATTTAAGAAATTATTTTATGCAAACTCTTCCGCTGCACGTAAAAATTTTAAATTTTACGAACTCGTATCCTTGTCGACATGCACCCGGTCCCAACACCAAGTATGCCCATTTCTTGGCAATTAAAGTGTCTTACTCAATAGAAAGACTAGCCCGGTTATATGTTCATGGAGTGATCTAACTGCACGGAGTTCCGAAGATCATTATCTCCGATAGAGAAGGTCGTTTCACTTCGCACTTTTGGGAGTGTATACAAACGACACTTGGCTCCAAACTGAAGTTTAGCACAACTTTCCATCCTCAAACTGATGGGCAGACAGAAAGGGTAAATCATGTTTTAGAAGATATGCTCAGAGCTTGTGTATTAGATTTCAAGGGCAGTTGGTGCAAGTACCTATGTTTAGCTGGGTTCGCCTACAATAACAATTACCAAGCTACTATTGGTATTACACCTTATGAAGCTCTTTATGGTAGAAGGTGCAGATCTCCTATCTGTTGGTATGAAAGTAGCAAGAAGAAAAAAATGGGGTATCAAACTGATCTTATTGAGGATACCACAGAAGCTATAAAGAGCATCTGCCAAAGAATAGAAACCGCTCAGAGTAGGTAGAAGAGTTATGCTGATGTGCAGCGTAGACCGTTGGAGTTCGAAGTTGGGAATACAGTTTTTCTCAAAGTATCCCCCATGAAAGGAGTAATGAGATTTGGCAAGAAAGACAAGCTAAGTCCTCGTTACATAGGACCCTACCTAGTAATGAAAAGAGTTGGCAAAGTAACTTATGAGTTAGAGCTGCCACCGGAGATGTCAGCTATTCACAATGTGTTCCATGTCTCAATGTTGAAGAAACATATCCCTGATGTCAATCAAGTGATTGAGCCATAGATGGTACAAGTTTAAGAAGATCATAGTTATGAAAGTCGACCTATTCAGATAATAGATCGAGCAGTCAAGAAATTGAGGAACAAAGAGGTACCCCTAGTAAAGGTTCTATGGCTAAATCAGAAGTACGAAGAGACAACTTGGGAAACAGAAGATTGCATGAGGCAGAAGTACCTGGAGCTCTTCTAAGTTCGAGGATGAACTTTTTATAAGGTAGGGAGGATTGTAACACCCGAAATTTTTCAGTATTTTCCAAAAATTGTTGCCAAAACAAAAAAAACTAAAAATTTCTTTAAAGGAGTCGGAGCCAAAGCTCGAACCCGCAACCCTGAATTAGAGTTGGTTTTATGTTTCCATTAGGGGTGGTAATCATCTCATTGGAAAATGGAATTGATATTAGATAAGTAATAGTAGGTGTTCTTTATGGATGATGCTTCAACTTCCAGTTAGTATATAATGAAATAGAAAGAGGGGAAAACCAAAGGTTTTCCTTCTTCCTTCTTCCTTCTTCCTTCTTCCTTCTTCCTTCTTCCTTCTTCCCTGCGAAAACAAGAGAAGGAACCCTAGGGTTTTCTTCTTTTCTTGCGCCCAAGAGCCGGATCGGGCGAGGGAAGTGAACGCGGAGCACCACGCTAGTTTCTATGTTGGTGTAGTAAGTTTAGAAGAGTAAGGATGTAAGTAGATCTCTCACCTACAGTAAAAGTAGTTCTCGAATGAGTTTTAAACATGTTTTCTAAGTCTTTTTCATGATGTGATCCTAGTATAGGAAGATCAAGGTCTTGATTTCCCAAATGCAAGGTTTGGGGATTCCAGCACGCAAGGTGTTCGATAAAAGTTTTGAGTAAGACCAAGGTCCTACTAAGCCCTAGAACAAGCTCTATGACTAAGAAATGAGATAAGAAACAAGACCAAGGTCTTGTTGTGACCTAAAACAAGTTTTGGGAACATAAGTGTTATGTTATGCATTTTAAGCACAAGCATGATTACAAGTTTAAGTATATTACTTTTATTAAGTGACATGCACCGGGCACAAGGACCACGAGATCTAGGCAAGCTAGTAAGATGCTCTATTAGGATTCGGTGGCTAGCTATCGCGAACCTATTAGGGATGCACACATTGATACCATACCGAGCCCAAGAAAGGATGTTTATTATTTTGAAGTATAAAGTATAAGAGCATAAGTTTCAAGTTTTTCCAAAGCAAGTATTTACTTCAAGCATGTTAAGCATTTTTCATTTCATGCAATGTTTTCAAATGCAAATATTTGTTACAAGTGTATTCATGAGCCTGTTAAGCATAGCATTTTCAGTACATATGTTTAAAAGCAAGCATTCTTGACCAAGAGCATGTTTTTTATCGATTGCATGTTTTTGTGAGATAGGTATCTACATACTAAGCTATTTGCTTATAGTTGATCCTTTTACTGTAGATAAAGGTAAAGAAAAGATGTAAGGCAAGGAGGCTAAAGAATGATGATTCATGTCAGTGGCGGCGGAACCATGGAGTGAGATCCTTCGGGATGAGTTTTGTTTAGTGTTTTAAACTCTAAACAATAGAACTTTATGAGTATTTATGAGTTTATGTTAGTAGTTTACTTCCCCAAAGACTTTAAGTTTGTGTAGTTAATTTGGAGATTGAAATGTATGCAAATGGAGTATGATTATGGTTTATTATGTTTGTGAGTCTATAATCTTGTTGTGTAGTCGAAGTAGAATATATATATCACTTGATTGATGTTTCTAAAACCTAAAAATTGCAGTTCCAGGCGTATCAGTTGACTGATTCGATAGCAGTCGACTGCTTCGATAGCAGTCGACTGCTTCGATAGCAGTCGACTGTTCGATAGTAGTCGACTGCTCTCTAGAAATCGAGGGAATGGAAACATTGGTCGAGTGATTCCCAAGTGTAGCCCACTACACCAATCGACTGGTAACCCCATCAGTCGACTTATCCCCGGTTAGATTTCGAACAGAAAGATCAGTCAATTGAATTTGCCTGGTAGTCGACTGCCACCAATCAACTGCTTAAGGAGGCAGTCAACTGGTCCTGGCCCAGTAGTAAAGTTAATGTGACGACCCCATAAGGTCAAGGTTAGTAAGAGAAGGTCGTTACACTCTACAAGTAAACCATTAATCTATTCATGTAATTCAAATCTGAAAATAATTCATCTAATTTTATTTTGGATAAATCCTTAGAAACATTGTAAGCATCAACCATAGATGCCCACAGTGAGTTTCTAGGGAAGGAGTTAAGTGTATACCTGATTAAGTCCCTGTTTTCAATTGTGTGCCTTATGGTGTGGAGTCCATTCATGATTTCTTATATCCGGGCGTGCAGTTGAGAAGCAGTTTCTCCGTCCTATATTTTTAAATTGTACAATTTATTTAATAACAAATTACAATGGCTTACTTGGTGTCGGATGTCCCTTCGTGGAGGTCTATTAGCTTATTCCATAATTCTCTAGCTCTGCTGAAAGGTCCGACCCGGTTAAGTTCCTCCTTCATGAGTCCGCATTGAATGGTTTGCATTTCCTTTGCATCTGCTTCAATCCACTTTTGGCAGATGTATCCCATTTATCATAGCTCAACACTATCTCTTGCTCGTTTCTTGGGAGGTCAAATCCGGTTTGGATTATGATTCACATGTCCACCTGAGTTTTCAGGTGGACTTTCATCTGACTTTTCCGATAACCAAATCTTCCCCTGAGAAAAGAGGGGGGCGAGCGGTGCTGTCACCCTCTTGCATGACCATTAATGAAGAAGTGAAAGAAGTAGACTTGCAAAATAAAAGTAAACAGAATATACCAAGACTCTCGTCTTGGAAAACAGTGCGGGATAAAGAGAAAGAAGAAAAAAATACGCTCGAAAATATGATCGAAATAAAAAATCTTGGAAAAAAATACTCAAGTGGTGGTTTCACCAAATTGAGCTGGCCCTGCTTTGATACCAATTGTAGGATCGAAGTAAAGCGATAGAAGGGGGGTGAATATCGCGTAAAAATATTTTTCAGATCGAGTACGCAGTGGAAAACAAAACACATCACGCTAACACAAGTTGTTTTTACTTGCTTCGGAGTCTTGACCGACTCCTACTACAAGGCCCACGATCTTGATCGTTTGCATTGGGCAATCACTAATAATTGAATGAATGTACAGATTACAAGAGAAGTGTGCAGAATATAATAAAAACAAATATACCGACACTTTGAAAATGGATCGAAGACCTTCGCTCGGAGAGTCGGATGACGCTTTGGCGTTGTTGAAGCTTTGATCATGCAACACACATGAGAACATAATGATCGTAGGAGTGAATTAATGTTTTGAAGTGCTGCTCTCGACCCCTTTATATATTACTCATTCAGGCGTCTGAAAGGCCTTCCAGGCGCCTTAGTCGTAGTGTCTCAGGCGACAATTTTATCCATTACGCAGTCAAACCTTATCCTGGCTCAGGCACCCTAGTCCCTTCAGGCGCTTGAGTCTTGATGTGTTCCTCCACTCAGCACTCGACGCGTAAGCTCAACCACTCATTGCCAGCTCCCAGGCGCCAGAGTCCCATTAAGGCGCCCTAGTCCAACTGGTTTAACTTCTTCAGCTACAACAAGGGTTAGTTCCACAATAATATAGATTGAATAAATGGTTTACAACCAGTGCTTTCTTGATCCTGACTTTTAGGTTTTACCTGAAACCCTAGGTCGGACTGACGCTTACTGCTCCTCCTCATGAAATGCATCTTCACCTACTCCTCTCAAGAGAGTGTACCTGCTACCACCCGGAATTTTGGTTGGACTTTTGCTTGACCTCCGAGAACTGGGAACTCGACGACGTTCACCTCAACCCATCTAAACTCCTATTCGTAATCCCCGGTTGGCAAAGTCTTCTGTTCGGTCCCCCGGACTAAGACTTCGTGCTCGGCTTCACTCACCATGTCTTCATTGCCCGATCCCTAACCAGGACTTCGTGCTCAACCCTGTAGGTCAAGTCTTCTTGCCTAGCTTTCCTAGGATTTCCTCCAAGCTTTACAATTCATTAGTACCAACAAACCAGCTTAACTTGAACTCTTTACCACTTATCAAAATATAGTTTGATCTGGTGCTTCTGGCACCAACAATTTGTAGATTGGGGGGGGGGGGGGGGGGGGGGGGCACAATAATGAGAGGAGGAGAGGGAAAATAAAAACCTTAATGGGTTATTTCTCTTGTTATTTATATACCTATTCATTAAGACTTGAAAAGCAAGTCAAAACACAAGCTCAAGTCTAAACCTAAGCCCACATCATATGTATTGACTTAACTCACCTATAAGAGGTGTGAACTAAAACCAAACCCGTCTCATTGTAGGCCCAACTCGCTTATAAGAGGCATGACCCAGTAGTGCTTCCGTCGCGGTAAATATTTTTCATATTTGCCCTTTATTTGGGCCAACCAGACTTAATCTCCACCCCAACAAAGATGATTTTTCGTAGCACGGATTACACACAACACAACTGTATGTTGTTAAAAGTCATAAAATATCGACAACGCGTGACGCGCGCTATAGTTAATACTATCCGCAACACTCGGTGCGTTCTACTATTAAGACTAATCACAACACATGACACGCTGCGCTTAATTTTATTCGCAGTACGTGGCACGATGCGATTAATACTATTCACAGGGCACAACATGCACTACGATTAAGAATAATCAATAACATTCACAGTGCACACGCCGCATGTCACGATTAGTTTTAAAGACATTAACAAATATCATTATATTAATTTATAAAGATATTAAAAATTATGATTAATATTTATTTAGAATATATATAATTTGAGTTCAATATTTACGTATCTTCGTAATTCATCCACCATTTTCAATAGAAAAAATTACAAAACAAAATTTAAAGGTCTAATAGATATTTTTATTAATCTAATAATCATTTGAATAAGATTTATAAATACAATACTAATAAGTCGTTTACATCCAAAACAACCCACATGCACATTCAAAATATTAAAACTAACCAAATCTTGTTAGATAAAAGCTCAACTAGATAGATCATTTTCAACCATTATATTGATTCATAGAAATCCAAATATCTGTCATCTACAAATACAATGTATATATTTGTATAAGTGAAATAAAACAATGAAAATATAAAATTAATAAAAATAATTCATGATATTGTATATCATACCAAATGAAAAAATGCAAAATACCATTCTATATGCACCTAATGGTAGTCTTTGCTTACTTTAATTGCAAAGCAAACAATGAAAAGTTTTGCTGTTATATTTCCATGATGGTATATGTGCATCAACAAAACAAACACTATTGGTAACAAAATAAATCAACCAACTTTACATGTCAATCAACTTCATCAATCAGTTATTGTACTAGACACATTACATGTTGTCGATCTTGTGAATGGTAGATGCTTCCAGTGTTTGGCAAACTATTAACAAAGTCATAATCTTGGGCTAAAATAACCTTATATTTTGATTGTTGCTTCTCAGTTGGTGCATTAACAGATTGAGAACCTCCATGATCTAAACCTGAATATGCTACAGAAGAACTGATTAACACAGAGTAGAATGACAGCTAATTATTAGAGAAATGAAACTTCGACTGCCATATAGAAGATGAAAATCCTTCTAGATGCCCATTAAAAACTTACAAACTATACATTTTCTGATTCCCATCACATAAAATCAAAACAAGTAGCTGCTAAAAAAATATAAACGACTCGACAAAAGATTTGTCAGGGCAAACATACCTTTCCAAAAAAAAGTATTGATCCCGGGCCAGCTTGCGTGTGGCCTGGTTCGATAGCCTGGCACTCAGTCAGGGAAAGTGGCTAGTGATCTGGACGATCCCGCTGGACAGGAGGCATGCGAGCTCAGGCCCCCTGGGTTGGTCAAAACCCATACAGGCCTATAATAGCTTTCTACTAAGTCAGATAAGCTCGGACGGAAGGAGTTGGTACCTTTGGGCCCCCAGTCGGCACCCTCATAGGCCCTCAGGCGGCCTCCTCATCTTTGTGCCCCCAGTCGGCACCCTCATAGGCCCTCAGCCGGCCTCCTCATCTTTGTGCCCCCAGTCGGCACCCTCATAGGCCCTCAGCCGGCCTCCTTACCTTTGTGCCCCCCAGTCGGCACAACCACTCCCTGACATCGGGTTACCAGAAGCTGTACGGGGTCGGCGCGGGACCCTGGTCGTCCTGGCCGCCAACGGCGGATATCTCGCCGGGGTATTAATATGCCTGACACATCTTGTCCCCCGTACCTCGACCACATGCCCTGATGTCAGACCGAGCGGTGTCCAATGGCGCCAACTTTTAAGTTGACAGGGCATCTTTCCTTAATACAGCATGTGCCACTTTGCCCTGCCACCTTTGGACGCACATTACCCTGTCCTCACTACGCGACAACGGGTGGCAGGCGAGGCAAAACCTGTCAGCTTCCCCGACTACATATACTTCTGACTCCGTATTTCCCAGGTACGCGCGATAGTGCAATTTCGCTACTGTTCTATTGCTTTCCATCGCCACCGTCGTGTACTGACTTGACCGTCGGAGTGCCTGGCCGGGGACTTTTCCCGGCGGGTTCTAACGGTCTCTGTTTTGTAGGTTGGGAGCGACCCAGCTCGTCACGCCACTTCAGCGACCTCGCTCACTTCGGAGATTCGTCCAGCTGTAAGGGCATCCAACTCGCTTCGCGACAGGATCAAATTTGGCGCTAGAAGGAGGGACACCAGCAACCTGATCGGAAGGGAAGATGGACGAGCCTTACGATATCAACCTGGATATCTCTCGAGGAGAGTACGAGGTACTCATGGCTACGCGAGCTCAGCAGATAGCTTCTCAAAGGCTCTCCCAAGCTGCTAGCTAAGGGCCTCAGGGCCCAGAGCCGGCGGCACATCGTGTCTCGGGGGGGGGGGGGGGGGTGACCAAGGTAGGCCCGCTATGCCTGAAGGGGGTCCTGCACCTCCCCTGCGATTGTCCCCCGGGAGCATGTCGGCGAGGCTCATTCTTTATCCGCCGAAGCCTCCGTTTCCAATCCAGTGCATGGGAGGCGGATGGACCGGGGGAGAGCTCTGGCTGACCCTGCCTTAACCACTCCGGTACGTAGCCCTTTCGCTCCCTAAATTTTGGAGGATCCCGTACCTCACCACCTGCGTTTCTTCACCATCCCTAAGTACGTGGGGACCACGGATCCGGAGGAGCACTTGATGAAGTTTGAGAGCGCGGCTCTGCTGCAGCAATATCCAGAAGGTGTTAAGTGACGAGCCTTCTTGACCACGCTCTCTGGCGCGGCCCAGTGGTGGTTCGACTGGCTCCCCGACGGGTCAGTCACAAGCTTTGAGAAGTTCAGAAGGGTGTTCCTGCAGCACTTCGCCAGCAGCCGGAGGCACCACAAAACGAGTCTCAACCTGTTCACCCTGAAGCAAGGGCCGAAAGAAACACTCAGGTCTTACATCCGGAGGTTCAACGAGATGGCAATAGACGAACCAACTGCCACTCAGGAAGTGATGGTCAGCGTGTTGTCCCAGGGTCTACAGGAGGGAGAGTTTTTTCGAGCGCTGATCCGGAAGCCCCCGAAGGACTTTGACAGCCTTCTGGGCAAGGCGGACAAGTATATTAATGTCGAAGAGGCACAGGCAGCTCGGCGCAAGGAGGCTGTGGTCTCGGCGCCCCGCCTCCTGTTCACGGGCCTAGGCCCTCGGGGGGGGGGCATTCGTATTCCTCGGGGCCCCGCTGAGCCTGCAGGCATGGAGAGGCGCCACATGCAACAGGTGGCCCAGGGATGCTTACCTGCCCGATGGAGGCCATACTGCAGCTTCCACCAGAGTCACGGGCACGCCACCGAAGAGTGCCAACAAGTTGGCCGAGGTAGGGCTCAGGCCCCCAGGGGTCGGGGACGACAAACACCTCCTGGACGGGAAGTAGGCCGAGGCGACCTGAACGTGTCGACCCGGTGGCCGAGGAATTGTGAGGAAATCCTCCGGTCGCTCGAAACCTATTCCCTCAAGGGAACCGAGCGGTGGAAGAAGAAACGGAAGAAGAGCGGGCCAACCATCAAAATGTTGTCCGAGGCGGCGTGCACGTTATCTCGGGTGGCCCGACAGGAGGAGATTCTCACCGGGCCCGGAAAGCCCAGGCGCGCCGTCTAGAGATCCACCAGGTCAGCACTAGTTCGGCCCAAGCGGAGGGGCCCCAAATCAGCTATGGACCCCAAGATCTTCAGGGGTTGGAAGTCCCCCACGATGACACGCTGGTCATTACAGCCGTCATCGCAAATTATCAAGTCCACCGCACCATCGTGGACACAGGCAGCTCGGTCAACATACTCTACAAGAGGGCATTTGACCAGCTCTAAATCGAAAAGTCCCAGTTGGAGTTAGTGGCAACCCCGCTGTTTGGCTTCACGGGGAATGCAGTACATTCTATTGGCTAGATTTGGTTAGCTGTGTCCCTGGGTGAAGAGCCATTGAAAAGGACGTGGTGATCCACCTTCCTGGTGGTAGAAGCCCCTTCGTCATATAACGCCATCTTAGGCCGCCCTGCTCCTAATGAGTTCCGGGCCATCACCTCTACCTTCTACTTGAAGGTTAAGTTCCCAGTCGGGGACCAGGTGGGGGAGGTCAGAGGCGACCAGAAGATAGCCCGAAGGTGCTATGCGGACGATGTTCGCATAGACAGTCGCAAAACCCCCCGTCCCTTCCCTGAGTGTGTAACGCCCCAAAATTTCCATTTTTAGTTCTTGAAGTCCTTAGAATTATTTAAAAATGGTTTAGAAATATTCTAGATATTTTTAGGAATTTTTAGAATATTTTTATGAAATTTTCTGAGTCCGTTTAGTATTTAAAAAAAAAGGAAAAACGTTAAAGGGCAGCAAGGGGTTCGAACCCATGACCACCGAAAGAGCAAGCACGCGCGTGACCAGCTGGGCTGGTTGGTTTTGTTGAAATAAACTTGGCGAAACAATAGATAAGGTATAGTTAGGTAAATTCGCCCCATAAGTATAAATAGATAATTAAAGAGAGAAATTTTATTTTCTCTCAACCTAAACCCTTTCTCTCCCTCGCCCAACACCTTGCGCCGACTCCTTTCCCCTCTCCTCTCTTGGGCGACACCACACCAAGGCCTAGAGGGCCGGCCAAGGCTCTCCTCCAAGAGATTTTCCTATATTCGGAATCCCCGCGACGAGAGGAACGCATAAGCGCGAAGAATTCTCCGAGATCTCAAGTTTCTCCCGAGCCCTAGACGTCAATCTTGGTAGTAAGTCCAAGATATCAAAGTAAGTACTGCTCACCTGCAGTAAGAGGCGGTTTTTCCGCGAGAATTTCCCTTAAAAGTTTTTAAAAGAGATATTTCCTTTTTGTTAAAGTTTTTGCATGTGATCTTAGTTCATTATATGCTTATATATGTTTGATTAAGCACCCTATATGAGATTAGGGGCTAAGAAAGTTATGAGAAAAGAAAAGAGAAGATAAAGACAAGAAAAGAAAAGGTCAAGGCCTTAAGAAATCCCCAAAAGTCAAGACTTAGGGATTTTGGCACACAAGGTGCTCGTTAAAATGCCAAGGCATTTAAAGATAAGAAAGAAGAGAAAGAAAAGCTATTTTATTTTCTAAGGCCAGTACCCGGCGTCCAAGGGCGTCGTTAAAGAAATCCAGGTGTCCAATTCCAAGGTCTTGGCCCTGGTAGACCAAGGTCTGCTCTATTAGGATTGGTGGCTCGCTACCCCAACCTTTTAGGGAACGCGCATGAGATGGTACTTACGTCTTCAGTGGATCCAAGTGATTATTATTTTCAAGTATATGCTTTAGCAAAGTTTCTAAAGTTTAAAGAGTTTATCAAAAAGTTAAAGAATAGCTAAAGTTTCAAGTTGAGCCAAGAAAAGTAAATCGAGATTTATTAATGCTTGAGTATGCATGTTTTTGAGTTATACATGTTCTTAGTTTTCTTTCAAGCATATAAGTATCTCATATGATTTTCATATTGTTCAAGAAGCATGTTTGCACATTTCGAGATTTTGTGAGCTAGATAGTACTTACTAAGCTTTTTGCTTACTAGTTGCATTTCCTCTTACTGCAGATAAAGGTAAAGGCAAGCAATTCTGAAGGGAGGCGACGAGGCGGTGCTGAGTAAAGTGTGTGTGGTGGCTGATTTTGGAGAGATCTTTGAGACGAGACAATTTAGTTATTTGAATTACAATGTTATAGTTTATTCAAATTTCAAGTTCTTACTTTATGGAGTTTAGTGAACATTTAAGCTTCGAATAGTTTTACATACTCAATTTCTTAGGGTGAAGATTCCATGTCATTTCATTTAGCATATATATCCTTATGATGGCATTGGATGAGTAGAAGTGTGAGTAGTTGGAAATATTGATACTTTGTTAGAAATATAGATGCATGAGCTAAGATAGTATTAATTTCTTTTTGGATCAAGTTTTATTGCTTAAATATGTTTAGAAGAGTTGCATCCACACTTCATAATGCTTTAGCAAGGTTATAGAACATGTATTTGGTGTCATGAATGCATAGGAGTCAAGATTGGTACAACTTCTAATGTTAAAGTTCATATAAACTTGAATAGCTTATTTTTTTCCGCAAAAGTCCTAATTTCAAGTTTATGGATTCGTTTTGATTGGCTAAATTGTTTAGAAAACTAGTATAGAGTATAGAAATGGTGTCATGATTTTGTATGGCTCGAAAGTATAGGTTTGGTGGAGTTTTGAAGCAAGTGCCGAAATCTGAAAATTCTGTATTCAGGCTTATCAGTCGACTGATACAGTATCAGTCGACTGATACCCGAAAGTTGAGTTGGGCGAGGCAAGTTTCAATAAGTTTCATCTTAGGAGTTTTTGAGAAAGAAAGTGTGACATGGTATCATGCATGACTACTTAAGTTAGAATATCATTCTTAGATGAATTTAAAAGAAAAAAAAAGATTTCCGCATTTCTTTTCTTTAGTCGTGCATTAGAGTCGAGAAGTAGACAGAAGTAACGATCCGTCTAAGGCAGGAGAAGGCGGGTCGCTATAGAGTGTAACATGGTCCAAGCCTCTCCGTGGTCCGAGTTGCAGGAAGACAAGGAGGAAGTGCAGCTCCTCCCCAGCCGGGAGGAGTCTCGAGTCAAGATTGCGGCAGGGTTATCGGAAGAACTGAAGGGGCCCCTGCTGGAATGTTTGGCCCACAATCAGGATGTCTTTGCCTGGACCGTCATGGAATTGAGAGGCGCCCGTCCAGAGGTTGCAGAGCACCACCTCCACGTCTACCCCTACGCTCGGCCTGTGAAGCAACGAAAGAGGGACTTCAGCACCGAGCAGAACAAGGCGATTAGGGCAGAGATCGAGAGGCTAATGGAGGCAGGGCACATTAGAGAGGTGCAGTTTCCATCCTGGCTGGCTAACGTGGTGGTCGTGCCCAAGCCGGACAACAGATGGTGAATCTGCATCGACTTTCGGGATCTCAACCAGGCCTGCCCGAAGATTGTTACCCCTTTCCCCGGATTGATCAGATGGTGGACTCGACGGCAGGCAGCGACTTCATATCCATGTTGGACGCCTACCAGGGGTATCATCAAGTACCCCTGGCCGTGGAAGATCAAGAAAAGGTTAGCTTCATAACGGCAGATGGTACTTATTGCTACACTGTCATGCCGTTCGGATTGAAGAACGCTGGAGCCACCTACCAGCGGATGATGAATAAAGTCTTCCGGTCCCAGATCGGGAGAAATGTGGAAGTGTATGTTGATGACATCCTTATCAAATCTGCTCGTGCTGTGGACTTGGTGGCAGACGTCGAGGAGACCTGCCAGACATTACAAAGGTATGGGCTTAAGCCGAATCCAGCTAAGTGCCTTTTTGGTGCTCGGAGGGAAAAATTCTTAGGCTATATTGTGACTGAGAGGGGCATAGAGGCCAACCCGGGAAAGGTCAAGGCCTTGCTGGATATGCCTTCGCCCAGAAATTTACGAGAAGCTCAGCGGCTTGCAGGGCGAATTATGGCCCTGTCCCGATTCATATCCCGGTCGGCAGAGAGAGGGTTTCCTTTCTTCAAGACCCTCCGCAAAGCTACCAAGTTCTAATGGGATGCTGACTGTGACAAGGCATTCGAAGAGCTGAAGAACTACCTCGCTGAACTGCCTGTGCTGGCCAAACCGGAGGTAGGAGAAACGTTGTATGTGTATTTGGCCGCATCAGTTGACTCAGTCAACCTAGTCTTGATTAAGCAGGAAGCGGCTGAGCAACAGCCAGTGTACTTCTTCGCTCATTTACTAAAGGGAGCCGAGTGCCGCTACACGACGCTCGAAAGATTGATGTATGTGCTATTGCTGGGTGCCCGAAGGCTTAAGCCTTACTTCTTAGTGCATCCTATAGTAGTTTTGACGAACAACAATCTAGGCCGGGTAGCCTCAAATCCTGAAGCATCCGGACGGCTGATTAAATGGACTACCGAGTTGAGCGAATATGACATCCAATATCAGCCTCGACCGACCATCAAGGCTCAAGCCCTAGCCGACTTCCAAAGTGAGCTGCATTCGGATGAGATCTAAGAAGCGAGGCAGATATACGTAGATGGTTCGTCCGCTCGGTCGGGGAGTGGGATCGGTATTCTGATGGTCTCCCCTAGCGGAGAGAAAATGCACCTATCCGTGCGACTGGAATATAAGGCCACTAATAATGAAGCCGAGTATGAAGCCCTCATAGCTGGATTACAGGCTACTAAGCATGTGGGGGCGACTCGAGTAATGCTCTACTCAGATTCTCAGCTAGTTACACAGCAAGTAGCCAGAAAGTTTAAGGTTAACAGCGACCGGCTGCAGGCTTTCATAGAAGCCTATGGAAAACTCAAAGCCGAATTCAAAGAGGTGCAATTGAGGAAGATCCCACGGGAAGAGAATTTCAAGGCAAACGAGCTGGCCAAGCTGGCTAGTTCGGTCGGTTCGTGGGTGCTCCCTCAGGCTGGCGGCCTAGCTCTGCTAGTCATGCAGATAGAAAGACATGACGACCTGGAGCTGGAGTCTGACTGGCGAGCCCCGGTCATCGCATAACTCACTCGGGGAACCGTACCAACCAACTACGATGAAGCTCAATGGCTCAAGAAGCATGCGTCCAAATTTACCATGATCGGTGACGTTCTCTACAAGAGGTCGTTCTCTCGACCCCTCCTTAGGTGCCTGAACGAAGATGATGCTGATTATGTATTGAGAGAAATTCACCTAGGGATCTGGGGACATCATGCTGGTGCTCGCGCGACGGCTAGGAAGGCGATAATGTCAGGATACTATTGGCCCACCCTACAGGAGGACGCCAATGAGCTGGTTGCCAAATGCTTATCCTGTCAAAGGCACCAATGTTTACCGCACCGACCCACGGAGGCCATGAAAATGTCAGTAGTCTCTTGCCCTTTTGACCAGTGGGGCATGGATATCGTGGGGCCATTCCCTACTACCGCCGCTCAGAAGAAATACATGGTGGTAGCAGTCGATTATTTCTCCTAGTGGATAGAGGCGGAGGCTCTGGCGCGCATCACCGAGCAGGCGGTAAAGAAGTTCGTGTGGCGAGACATACTCTGCCGATACGGGATCCCACACAAGATTGTCTCAGATAATGGGAGACAGTTTCAGGGCAGGAAGATACAGGAATGGTGTGCCAAATACGGCATCAAGCAGGCGTTTACTTCCGTAGCCTATCCTCAGAGCAACGGCCAGGCGAAAGTGGCCAATCGGGAGATTCTCAGGGGGTTGAAGACCAAGCTCGACCACATTGGCGGAACCTGGGTGGAGGAGCTCCCGAGCATTTTATGGGCCTTGCGAACCACTGTCAAAGAAACAACTGGGTGCACACCTTTCCAGTTGGTTTATGGAACCGAGGCAGTGATCCCGGTCGATGTCGGGTGTGAGTCAGATCGAAGGGCAGCATACGATGAGGATAATCCGGTGAGACGGCGGTTGGAGCTAGACTTGGTTAATGAAATTCGTGATAAAGCAGCGGCTCGAATGTTCGCATACAGGCGGAAGATGAAGCAGCGCTATGACCGAAGAGTGCTGCCCAGAACATTTGAAGTAGGCGACCTTGTCTGGAAAAGAGTTAACCCGGTGGAGGACGTAGGCAAGCTAGAGCCGCAGTGGGTAGGACCCTTCAAGATTGTGCAAAAACTCTTTTTAGGGGCGTATTATTTAGAGAACGAGAAGGGAAAAAGGCTGGATCGACCCTGGAGTGCAATCCACCTTCAGCCTTATCGAGCTACTGAATAACAAGTGATGATGTAAGTGTAAAGTACCCCTAACTAGTGGAAGCGTATGGTCCTTACCCCCGCTCGCTGATGTAGCTGACTCTCGAGCTAGCTTTCCCGCAGCTCGGCTGCTCAGTAAGACGCGTGGCGTCCCATGCTCCCTGAGTCCTGCCCGACTGTTAGTAATATGAGAGAAGTGTCCTAAGACAATCGCCTTATGATTGTAATCATTTACTTTAATAAATGAATATTCACTATTTGAGTATACATGTTCGTGTATTTGATTGAGATTTTAAACTCATTTACTGAATGTCCGCAATACAATTTTCAGCATGAGAGAATTTGTGATGAATTCACAACTAGTGATTATCTCTACATGTGCAATTGTGAAGTATTGAAATTGTCCCTAGTCGATGAATTGATAAATACGGACACTATCAAT
This sequence comes from Boesenbergia rotunda, assembly GCA_024364735.1. Taxonomy (NCBI): domain Eukaryota; kingdom Viridiplantae; phylum Streptophyta; class Magnoliopsida; order Zingiberales; family Zingiberaceae; genus Boesenbergia; species Boesenbergia rotunda. Next base: position 24,464 of record JAGFNQ010005053.1, on the reverse strand, counting down.
TCTGTTGAGACTACATGGGTTATTCTCTAATCAGCTGATTCTCACTGGCTGGTGACATTGAGATGTCCGAAGATAAACATGAATGCTAGTTAAGGGAACTAGTTCATTGGAGTGACTAGCTGTAAAACTTCATATGGTAATCTACATATAGATATGTCATTGAAGTTCTTACTGCAGCTTAAGTGCGATGTTCCTTTGACTTGCGGTGTTCAAGTCATCTTGGTCATGAAGACTTATACTTTGACATCTTAAGCAAGCATCTCCAAGGAGGTGTGGACCCAAGTTGATTGGGTATAATCCGAAGTGCCCGAAGATGTTTGAACAGCCTACAAAGGATTCACCACTGCTTGCGAGGGGATGTATACCCAAGGCCTATCGTCGGATTGTTACTCGAAGCCTCTGGCCAGAGCATGACATGTTCAGAGTATGAATCTCTTAAACACATGAGATTAATTAGAATCCGTAGGACTAGAGAACGTTACTTGGGCTAGGTGTGACGTAGTCAGCCTAGTGGGGACTGACACACATAGACCATGTCCTGAACCAAGTGGGTATAAGATGGTGATGGTAATGAGGCACGACTCATTAGAGCTGCTGAAGGGTTTCAGAATTATTTCTGAGGTCAACCGTTGATCTTTCGATTAATTGGGGGTCATGATGTACTACTAGGTGCCACTCATGATCATTCTATAATTGGTTGATTATAGACGGCCAACATAAATCGAAAGCCTATTTAGTCACACGCACTACGAGTAATCCGAGGGATTTAAAATGAGTTGAGAATTGGATTTTCCGATCAAGAGAGATAAGTCGAATCTGAATTTATCAGAGACGCATCGGAAGCTTAAAATGGCTAAGTCTTTTGAAGGCTTATTGGGCGAATTAAATGAGTATAATTCGTAAGGAGACGGCTAGGATTTGGCCGGCCAAAGAGGGTCCCCACCCTCTTTGGTTTGGCCGGCCAAAATAAAAGGGAGAACCAAGTTTTTGGTTTAAATTATAAAATAAATCAAGCGTGATTTGTTTTATAAAATTATGGATAAAGAAATTTATATAATGAAATTTATATAAAGAAATTTATATAGAAATTTATTCTTTTTATGAAAATTAAAATGAACCATGGATTGGTTTATTTTATTTTATAAAATCAATTATGAATTAATTTTTCCATGATAAGAAAAATTTGTATATTAAATTTCTTGTAAATTTTATTCCATAATAAAAGGGGAGATATGGTTGTTTTTATTATAAATTAAGTTATAATAAAAACTTGGCATAACGGAATAATTCATAGAAAAATTTATAAGATAAATTTTTTATGAAAAATTTATTCCGTTAAAAAGGAGACTTGGCGATAAAGAGGCTACTATATAAAGGTGCATAGGCAAGGCTTAGAAATCAATCCAAGAGATCAAGGATTCTTGCCTAGCCTCTCTCCCTCTCCTTCTCTCCCTCTCCCTCTTCTAGTGCCGCCGACTCTAGAGCCCTCCCCCTTTGCTGTGAGCTTCCACCACCAAGAAGAAGCCGAAGAAGAAGAAGAAGCGGGTGCGACTCCTTCCTTCCTCCCGGAATCTTGATTCTATTCTTCGTTTGGTGGTGAGTTTTTCATCTCTCTCTTGGTATTCTTGTCGTGCCTTTGGAGAATCTAGTAGTTCTTATCGGCACGAAACTCGTGGCTATGCGAAGTCATCCCGAAGAAAACTCGGCGTGGACGCGAATAGACGCGGAGCTTCGAAGGGACGCTACGGTTGGATCTCGTCCCTTTCTACGAGTTACGCGAGGTATTAAGTAAATTAGTTTACTTTCTACAAAATTTTAAATGTCTGATCATGTCTCCACAACATAAGGTTGCATGCTAGATACGTGGTTAAAATAATTTCAGAAATTATTTATGCTAAATCTTCCGCTGCACGTAATTAAATTTTAAAATTACGAACCCGTATCCATGTCAACATGCACCCGGTCCCAACAGTGGTATCAGAGCCGGTTAGTGTTCGACATAATCATATAATTGTTTTGCGGAAAACTTTGTCATGATCTAAATTTTGGAAAAAATTTCCAATTATGAAAACTTTCCAATTATGATAAATTTTAGATTTTGGAATTTCAAAGTTTGGAAATCCTCATGAAATTTCGCAATCTTTTGAAATATCCTAATTTCTAAAATTTTATGATAATTGTGAAAACTTCCCATTTTTGGAAACTTTCCAATTTTAGAAATTTCCTATTTTGGAAATTTTCCAATTTTGGAAATATGTAAGTTTTCTTTATACTAGAAACTTACAATTATTCTGAAAACCTATTATGAAATCTCGCAATTTTGGGCACTTTCTTTCTAGAAAGTTTAGACAAATTTATGGATTATTAATTGACAATTAAATTCGAATTAGTTTTAAATTATTAACAAAATTCTTTATATTGGATTGAGCCTCGGGGAGCCGTCCAATTTAAAGTTAGTTGTTGTAATTTAATTTCCTATTTTGAATAAAATTGTCATGTTTAATTTGGTTACGACTCGGGGAGCGGACCAAATTAGATTTACAACAAATTCCTTTTTTTGGGGTATCTGAGCCTCGGGGAGCCACCCAAAGAAAATAATTTGTTGAAATTAATAGATCCATAAATAAAATATGTAATCAAATCTTGGAAATTTTGAGGTGATTCTCAAACGATAATTTCCTTATTTGTTTTAAAAGGTGATGCTCTTACATATTGTTGTCTCCAAAATTAATTAGGAAAATAGTTTCCTATAGAGTTTTCTTAAATAAGATTTTCATGAAAATAATATGTGGTTGAATTAAGGGAATCTGTCTCTTAATTTAATAAGATTTGATTTAGAGAAATCAAAGTCTTAAACATATTATTTCCGAAATTGATTATGTCAATTTAGGAAATTGTTTCCCAAAACAATTCCTTAAATAAAGTATGAAATTAGAATTAGGAAATCCGGTTCCTAATTCAATTAATGAGACTTGATAAATTAAGTCACATACATACTTTATTAAGGTAATCGTTAGTACATGACATAATTATATGTCATGAATGTGCTTAGAAAAGAAAGGATGAGACCCAAAACCCCTTATAAAATATTAAGGCCAACACCTTCCATTAATATGATTAGAACCGGAGTTTTGTTTCTCGTTTGGGTTGATGGACACATCCATGCCCAGCTTGAACCTCAACATGTTCAAATCATGTAATTAGTTTATGATTAATATAGTTGGAGTCAGAGGTCAATCCTTAGTTTTGGTTGTTGGACACATCCAAGTCTGACTAAACGGTTGAATGAGCTCCAACCATATTAAAACTATTTCTTGATTAATGGGTCAGCCTTAAGCTTGGATCATCAATTTGTTGTGCCACAGCTAAGGTCGATGTAAAGAGAGGTGCAGTTGGGTGCTATGTATATTGTTGCATACTTGTTAATGAGTTAACAACCCAATGATTTATGCAAACATTCAATTAGTTGATAGCATAAAGTAATAGTTACATATATGTGATATGTAATCGTTATAATTACCAACCTTCATAGCTAAGAATAACTTGATGGCCACAGCCATGGTTGTTCTTATCTATGGTTGGATATCAACCTATTTTGAGATGTTCCTACGATCTCCCGAATTGATAAAAAGGGTTATTCAATTCGATAAATAAATAGGATTTAATTAATGTATGTTGATGCATTCTTTATCATTCTTCTCACATAAGCTCAATTTGTATTTCTAGGATAATCACCGGATCATGTCTTCTCTAAATTTACGTTCCATTTTGGACACCAATAAGTTAACTAAGGACAAAAGGATTGAAAAGGCACCAAAAGGCACTTGCCATCACTGCGGCAAGGAGGGCCACTGGCGAAGAAACTGCAAGATTTATCTTGAGTCCTTGAAGAAGAAGGCATCCGATGCCCCATCCTCTTCAGGAATCTTCATTATTGAATGTCACTCTATTTCCTCGTACACCTGGGTACTTGATACTGGGTGTAACTCACATATATGTAATGACATACATGGGCTAAGGAATAGAAGAAGACTCGTCAAGGGAGAAGCGAATTTGCGAGTTGGAAATGGAGCAAAGATTGCTTCTATTGCCATCGAAACATTTTGCTAAAGCTCCCTACTGGACTTGTCTTAGAATTGGATAATTGTTATTTTGTTCCTTCGTTAATAAAGAACATTGTATCTATTTCATGCTTTAAAGAAAAGGGTTACCATTTAACATTTAGTAAGAATTGTTGTTACATAACTTTAAATGGTGTTCTTTATGGGACTGGAACTTTATGCAATGGTATCTACATGTTAGATTTATCCGGTGACATTTTCAATATCGAAGTTAGCAACAAACGTGCTCGAATAGATAATCAAATAGACTCCTACACGTGACATTGTCGTCTTGGCCATATAAGCAAGAAATGCATGACCAAATTACACCGATGTGGAATTCTGGAATCATTTGAACCCGGTTCATTTGATACATGCGAATCATGCTTAAAAGGCAAGATGGCCAAATTACTCTTTTCTGGAAAAGGTAAACCAGTGGGAGAATTGCATGGTCTAAAACATACTGACGTATGTGGACCAATGTCAACTCTTGCACAAGGAGGCTATAGCTACTTCATTACCATTATCGATGATCACTCACGATTCGGGTATGTGTTCTTGATGAAACACAAATCTGAAGCTTTTGAGAAATTCAAAGAGTTCAGAAATAAAGTAGAGAAACAGCTTGGCAAAAGTATTAAGATTCTTCGATCCGATCGGGGTGGTGAATACTTAAGTCAAGAGTTTCAAGATTATCTTAGGGACAATGGGATATTATTTCAATGGACTCCGCCGTATACACCACAGCATAATGGTGTATCTGAGAGGCGTAACCGAACCTTGATGGACATGGTTAGATCCATGATGAATCATGCAACTCTTCCAAAATCCTTTTGGGGCTATGCACTTAAGACAGCTGTTTACTTGCTAAACAGAGTCCCGACCAAGGTAGTCTCTACTACTTCATACGAGATGTGGAATAGTAAGAAACCTCACTTAACTCACCTTAAGATATGGGGTTGTCCTGCTTATGTGAAGCGGACCGTATCAGACAAATTGGATGCTAAGTCTGATAAATGTCTATTTATTGGATACCCTAAGGTAACAAAGGGTTACCAATTCTATCATCCCTTGGAACAAAAGGTGTTTGTTTCAAGGCCTGCTGTATTTCTGAAAAAAGAATTTCTTTTACAAGAAAACAGTGGGAGTGGCATTAAACTTGATGAAGTTCAAGAAACTCCAATAGACATTAAAGAGACACCTAGTCTAGACCCACAACCAATAACTCATAATGATGAGCTATCAGTTGAACCGAAAACAACACCACGTCTTCGTAGGTCTGATAGGACACGCAATATTCCAGAGAGATACGGATTTCTCATAAGTGAATCGAACGACGTGTTACTCATAAGTGATAACGAACCTATCAGTTATGAAGATGTTCTAAAAAGTTCAGAAAGGGACAAATGGCTTGAAGCCATGAAGTCGGAAATGGATTCCATGTACGAAAATCAAGTATGGGACTTGGTTAACCCACCTGAAGGGATTAAACCCATAGGGTGCAAGTGGGTTTTCAAGAAGAAAACCGACATGGAAGGTAATGTTGTTACCTTTAAGGCTAGGGTAGTGGCAAAAGGATATCGTCAGAAACAAGGAATTGATTATGACGAAACCTATTCGCCAGTAGCTATGCTTAAATCCATTCGGATGCTCCTGGCCATAGCAGCTCATTATGATTATGAGATATGGCAAATGGATATGAAAACAACTTTCCTTAATGGAAACCTGCTTGAGGATGTATACATGATACAACCTGAAGGTTTCACATCGGTTGACAAAACCAAAATATGCAAGCTTCGGCGATCCATATATGGACTGAAGCAAGCATCCAGGAGCTGGAACATCCATTTTGATGAGACAATCAAAGATTTTGATTTCTCACAAAATCCTGACGAACCTTGTGTGTACAAGAAGGTTAGTGGGAGTGCAGTCGTATTCCTAGTATTATATGTCGATGACATATTACATATAGGAAACGATATATCAGTCTTACAATCGGTTAAAATTTGGTTGTCCAAAACTTTCTTCATGAAAGACCTGGGAGAAGCAACCTATATCCTTGGGATTAGAATCTATAGAGATAGATCAAAACGATTGCTTGGTCTTTCGCTGTCTACATATATAGACCGAGTGCTTAAAAGGTTTAGCATGTCGGAATCCAAGAAAGGTTACCTTCCCATCAGGCATGGGATCAACCTTTCAAAGTCTCTGTGTCCGCGCACAGAAGACAAGAGGATTTGCATGAATAAGATTCCTTATGCATCCGCGATAGGATCTATCATGTATGCTATGTTATGTACTAGGCCCGATGTGTCGTATGCTCTGAGCGTCACGAGCAGATACCAGTCTGATCCAGGAATGGATCATTGGGCGGTAGTCAAGACAATCCTTAAGTACTTAAGAAGAACTAAGGATGTGTTCCTAATATATGCAGAAGAAGATATGGTAATACGTGGGTATACAGATGCCAGTTTCTGGACAGATAAGGATGACTCCAAATCTCAGTCTGGATACGTATTTACTTTGGATGGAGGCGCAATAAGTTGGAAGAGTTCCAAACAAGACAATGTAGCGGATTCTACTACGAAAGCGGAATATATTACGGCTTCAGAAGCAGCAAAAGAAGCAGTCTCGATCATGAAGTTTGTCTCGGAACTAGGTGTGGTTCCAACCATTGATGAAGCAATACCGGTTTACTGCGACAACAATGGAGCTATTGGACAAGCAATGGAACCAAGGTCTCATCAGCGATCCAAACACGTGCTTCGCCGCTATCATCTGATCAGAGAGATTATAAGTAGGAATGATATACAAATTGAGAAAATTCCCACTGAAAGGAATTTACCGGATCCTTTAACTAAGGTCTTGCCTCAAAGCAAGTTTGAGGGTCATGTTAGAGCCTGTGGTATTGGATACCCTAGCGATTGGCATTAGGCCAAGTGGGAGTTTGTTAGTAATATGAGAGAAGTGTCCTAAGGCAATCGCCTTATGATTGTAATCATTTACTTTATTAAATGAATATTCACTATTTGAGTATACATGTTCGTGTATTTGATTGAGATTTTAAACTCATTTACTGAATGCCCGCAATACAATTCATAGCATGAGAGAATTTGTGATGAATTCACAACTAGTGATTATCTTAACATGTGCAATTGTGAAGTATTGAAATTGTCCCTAGTCGATGAATTGATAAATACGGACATTATCAATTCTGTTGAGACTACATGGGTTATTCTCTAATCAGCTGATTCTCACTGGCTAGTGACATTGGGATGTCCGGAGATAAACATGAATACTAGTTAAGGTTACTAGTTCATTGGAGTGACTAGCTGTAAAATTTCATATGGTAATCTACATATAGATATGTCAATGAAGTTCTTACTGCAACTTAAGTACGATGTTCCTTTGACTTACGGTGTTCAAGTCATCTTGGTCATGAAGACTTATACTTTGACATCTTAAGCAAGCATCTCCAAGGAGGTGTGGACCCAAGATGATTGGGTATAAGCCGAAGTGCCCGAAGATGTTTGAACAACCTACAAAGGATTCACCACTCCTTGCGAGGGGATGTATACCCAAGGCCTATCGTCGGATTGTTACTCGAAGCCTCTGGCCAGAGCATGACATGTTCAGAGTATAAATCTCTTAAATACATGAGAGTAATTATAATCCATAGGTCGAGAGAACGTTACTTGGGCTAGGTGTGACGTAGTCAGCCTAGTGGGGACTGACACACATAGACCATGTCCTAAACCAAGTGGGTATAAGATGGTGAAGGGAATGAGGCACGACTCATTAGAGCTGCTGAAGGGATTCAGAATTATTTCTGAGGTCAACTGTTGATCTTTCGATTAATTGGGGGTCATGATGTACTACTAGGTGCCACTCATGATCGTTCTATAATTGGTTGATTATAGACGACCAACATAAATCGAAAGTCTATTTAGTCACATGCACTACGAGTAATCCGAGGGATTTAAAACGAGTTGAAAATTAGATTTTTCGATCAAGAGAGATAAGTCGAATATGAATTTACCAGAGACGCATCGGAAGCTTAAAATGGCTAAGTCTTTTGAAGGCTTATTGGGCGAATTAAATGAGTATAATTCGTAAGGAGACGACTAGGATTTGGCCGGCCAAAGAGGGTCCCCACCCTCTTTGGTTTGGCCGGCCACAATAAAAGGGAGAACCAAGTTTTTGGTTTAAATTATAAGATAAATCAAGCGTGATTTGTTTTATAAAATTATGGATAAAGAAATTTATATAAAGAAATTTATATAGAAATTTATTCTTTTTATGGAAATTAAAATGAACCATGGATTGGTTTATTTTATTTTATAAAATCAATTATGAATTGATTTTTCCATGATAAGAAAAATTTGTATATTAAATTTCTTGTAAAATTTTATTTCATAATAAAAGTGGAGACATGGTTGTTTTTATTATAAATTAAGTTATAATAAAAACTTGGCATAACGGAATAATTCATAGAAAAATTTATAAGATAAATTTCTTATGAAAAATTTATTCCGTTAAAAAAGGATACTTGGTGATAAAGAGGTTACTATATAAAGGTGCATAGGCAAGGCTTAGAAATCAATCCAAGAGATCAAGGATTCTTACCTAGCCTCTCTCCCTCTCCTTCTCTCCCTCTCCCTCTCCTAGTGCCGCCGATCTTAGAGCCCTCCCCCTTTGCCGTGAGCTTCCACCACCAAGAAGAAGCCGAAGAAGAAGAAGAAGCGGGCGCGACTCCTTCCTTCCTCCCGGAATCTTGATTCTGTTCTTCGTTTGGTGGTTAGTTTTTCATCTCTCTCTTGGTATTCTTGTCGTGCCTTTGGAGAATCTAGTAGTTCTTGTCGGCACGAACACGTGGCTTTGCGAAGTCATCCCGAAGAAAACTCGACGTGGACGCGAATAGAGGCGGAGCTTCCAAGGGACGCTACGGTTGGATCTCGTCCCTTTCTACGAGTTACGCGAGGTATTAAGTAAATTAGTTTACTTTCTGCAAAATTTTAAATGTATGATTATGTCTCCACAACATAAGGTTGCATGCTAGATACGTGGTTAAAATAATTTGAGAAATTATTTATGTTAAATCTTCCGCTGCACGTAATTAAATTTTAAAATTACGAACCCGTATCCATGTCAACATTCACCCGGTCCCAACACCGACTGTGTGAGCTAATTTCTCGCGGTTCAGCCTGCCTGACCGTGTGTACTTTCCCACAGCTCGGCTGCTCAGTAAGACGCGTGGCATCCCACGCTCCCTGAGTCCTACCCGACTGTGTGTGCTAATTTCCCGTGGTTCAGCCTGCCTGACCGTGTGTACTTTCCCGCAGCTCGGCTGCTCAGTAAGACGCGTGACGTCCCACTCTCCCTGAGTCCTGCCCGACTGTGTGCGCTAATTTCCCGCGGTTTAGCCTACCTGGCCGTGTGTGCTTTCCCGCAGATCGGCTGCTCAGTAAGACGCGTGGCGTCCCACGCTCCCTGAGTCCTGCCCGACTGTGTGCGCTAATTTCTCGTGGTTCAGCCTGCCTGACCGTGTGTGCTTTCCCGCAGCTCGTCTACTCAGTAAGACGCGTGGCATCCCACGCTCCCTGAGTCCAGCCCGACTGTGTGCGCTAATTTCCCACGGTTCAGCCTGCCTGACCGTGTGTGCTTTCCCGCAGCTCGGCTGCTCATTAAGACGCGTGGCATCCCACGCTCCCTGAGTCCTGCCCGACTGTGTGCGCTAATTTTCCGCGGTTCAGCATGCCTGACCGTGTGTGCTTTCCCGCAGCTCGGCTGCTCAGTAAGACGGGTGGCGTCCCACGCTCCCTGAGTCCTGCCCAGCTGTGTACGCTAATTTCTCGCGGTTCAGCCTGCCTGACCGTGTGTACTTTCCCGCAGCTCGGCTGCTCCGTAAGATGCATGGCGTCCCACGCTCCCTGAGTCCTGCCCGACTGTGTGCGCTAATTTCCCGTGGTTCAGCCTGCTTGACCGTGTGTGCTTTCCCGCAGCTCGGCTGCTCCGTAAGATTCGTGGCATCCCACTCTCCCTAAGTCCTGCCCGACTGTGAGCACTAATTTCCCGTGGTTCAGCCTGCCTGACCGTGTGTGCTTTCCTGCAGCTCGGCTGCTCAGTAAGACGCGTGGCGTCCCACGCTCCCTGAGTCATGCCGGACTGTGTGCTCTAATTTCCCGTGGTTCAGCCTGCCTGACCGTGTGTGCTTTCCCGCAGCTCGGCTGCTCAGTAAGACGTGTGGCGTTCCACGCTCCCTGAGTCCTGCCCGACTATGTGCGCTAATTTCCCACGGTTCAGCCTGCCTGACCGTGTGTGCTTTCCCGCAGCTCAGCTGCTCAGTAAGACGCGTGGCGTCCCTCGCTCCCTGAGTCGTGCCCGACTGTGTGAGCTAATTTCCCGCGGTTCAGCCTGCCTGACCGTGTGTGCTTTCCCGCAGCTCGGCTGCTCAGTAAGATGCGTGGCGTCCCACGCTCCCTGAGTCCTGCCCAACTGTGTGCGCTAATTTCCCGCAGTTCAGCCTGCCTGACCATGTGTGCTTTCCCGCAGCTCGGCTGCTCCGTAAGATGTGTGGCGTCCCACGCTCCCTGAGTCCTTCCCGACTATGTGCGCTATTATCCCATCGCTCAGCCCGTTTGGTTGTGTGTGCCATCTTTCTCGTGGCTAAGCTGCTCAGTATGATGCGTGGCGTCCCGCGCTCCCTGAGTTCAGCCCGACCGTGCGTGCAAGTCCTCGCCTCGCCAGCAAGCTACAAGTGCGCTAGCTTCCATGCCCCATTGGGCCAGGTGGCTCTGGTCAGACACACGACCGCCCACGCTCCTGAGAATCGACCTGAGTTGCCTGTCAGACGCCCATCTTTCAGCAAGTCGTGTTACTCCTTCGGCTAGGTCCGTGACCCAGCGCAGGGCAACCAAGCTGTCCCTCTTATTAACCCGCCAAGGGGGTAAAATTCTTGATGTACCAGGACAGGAAACACTCTGTAAACGTCCTCCCGGCGCGGGTGTTTCATGGGTCAAGCGTAATCGTAAGACGCGACGCCTGACAAGGCCGCTCGAAATTCGGGGCCCGGCCCTCACGTTGCAAATGGCCCCGGATAATGGTTATGTTCCTCGATAGACACTTAGGTGTTCTCCTTGCCTTAGACCACTCCTCGCGCCACGCTCGAAATTACCCTGTCCCTGCACGGGAGCATAACGTCCTCTGGGTAGGGCAACCCCCTGATAACCCCAAAATACTAGATTAAATTGTCACGAAAGTGTGGGCTCATCAAATTTAAATGTGAATGAATAACTGGAAACCCTTTTTTGCAATCAAAGAATGAAAACGTAGTAAAGGGGCCACAGGTCGTATTTTTCCAAGGGACTAGTTGTTGTGTTTGATTCGAGCTTGGTTTATGTGTCGTTTGTGTTTTTGGGTTTCAAATAAGTAATTGGGTTTTAGTTTCAATTGCAAATGAGATCGCAATATGATACAAAATGCATGCCACCTAAAACTTGATACACAAGGACGAAAGCTTATGTGACAAGATGATACTAAGTGCCAAATTGGTGATTGCCTATTCTGAATTGAAATTAATCACTCCAACTCGGAAGACAACTATTAGTGAAGTGCTAGCACGAATTAAAAAGGAATTTCATACATAAACGCAGCAGATCTGAAATGGGACAGAATTGCAGGCATGCAATCTATTGATGAAGCTAGATGCAGACTTAAGATGTAAAGCCAACAATCTTCAAGTGTAATAGCTCATTAAAAATAAGCTTAACTTCAGTAATTAGCTCTGCAAACCAACTGAATGCAAGTCGATGCTGCGATTTAGAAAAGAAGCTGATACACAATCAAATAGGGAAGCTGAAATGCAAGAACAAACTGATGCAACCCAGAATTTACAAACTGCACATTGAGTTGTTAATTGAGACAAGAACAAACCGAACTACAACCAATGGAAACAAGTAAATGTTCAACAAACAAATCGAATTGCAAATCTCAGAAAAACAAATGGATTTAGACTCTCAGCTGATGTGCAGAACTATTGGATGCAGAAATGAAATCTGAAAACTTCATACATTGAATGCAGAACTGATCGAATTCAGAAACTAATGAATGCAAGCTAAATTCGAGCATAAAGTATACTACAAGGTGTATGAATCTTGATTCAAATCAGAACTGAGACCGCACTTGATACTTTATCAGAAATACTAAATCAAAACTGCACTCAATTACTGATACACAAGACAAAATCTAAGTTCAGAACAGATGGTGTGCAGGCTGAAGAGTAAAACAGGGAACAATGAATTCAGAGGTGGAAACTGAGCTAACTTGACACGATTTCAGAAATAAGAAGCTGGGATTGCAGAAATTAATTCTGAATGGCAAAATTTGAAACTGAACTGCAGAAAACAAATTGGAACGCAGCATGTGCAGGAATTTCAGAATCTGTATGCAGAATTTCAGCAAACACGTGGATGCAAAATCGAACAAAGAAATGAGTTCAAATGCTGGAATATAAATGCAGAATTTAACTGATACAACTTCAGAAAACTACCAATTGAAAATTTCAGAATTAAATTGGATTTCAGTGATGAAAATTGAAGTGCGGAAATGGTAATCAATTCAAAACAGCTAATTCAAAATGCAGAAATAAAATGCTATTTAAATGAAACAAAATGCGATGCAATTTCCTAACATTAAACTAAAGCTAACTTGATGCGATTAAAGGTCTGATACGCATTAGCCCAAGGACTGATACGTAGCAGACATTACTGAAATTACAGAAGGAGAACAAAACAGCATTGATACGCAAGGATTAAACGAGAAATAAATTGAAATTAAGTCTAAAACTCACTAACAAGCTAGCTAACTAATGGAAGTACAGATTAAAACCACTAATTAAGCAGAATTAAACCCGAAAGGTTAACTACAGCAGCTGAAAAAGAACATTCAGTAATAAAACTACAGCAGAATTCGAAATTACAGCTAAAACAGAAAAATTAACTAAGAAAAACTAAGCCTCAATCCTCCTTAAGCTCAAAATCTTCTTGGTCGTCAAGCAAGAGCTGGCTTCGAACCCCTAGGCTCAGCAAATCAGTGGAAAAAACAGCCTCAATCGACCAATCTGCTCAAACTGCCTCAGCTGAGAAAATTCCAGTCCAATCTCTTCTGTCTCAATGGATGGCTTGCGATGATGATTGGAAGAATATCTGAGCTCACCTGAGAACCCCTACAAGCAGCTCAAATGGTCGGAAATGGCTTGTGGACGAGACACAATCGATTGGGTAGCAGAGATGCCGAAACCCTCAAACACCCCTGTTCTGGCGCAAATTGAGCTGAAATCTCGATCCTAGCTATCTTCCAAGGACTCAGATAATGATCAAATGGAGAAATTAAGGGGTCGCGCCCCTTGAATGAAGAAATTAGCTAAAGAACTGAAGAAGAAACGAAGAAGACGAAGCTGCGGTGAGGAAACGCGACAAGGGAAGAGCTGGGCAGATTTTCTGATTAAATACTTAAGCATGGACGGCTGTGATTGATTTGAGAAAATCCAACGGCTGATCTTGCTCTGATTGGAGCCAAACTTTGATGATGATGATCTGGGGTCAAGATCTATCTCATGGTAGCTCGGATCCCCCAGATTTGTAACGGATGGTCCAGATCAATCTAATCTTTGGATGGACGATCTAGAGCCCTCCAAGCTTGATCCAACGGTTGATTTAGCTCTGATTGGAATGAAACCTTCAGATCATGATCAGGATGCTTGATCAACCCTAGCCCTAGCTCGGATTGCTTCAGATGGTCCTGGATGACTCAGATCTAGCCGCTCTTGAATCGGACGGCCCGGATTAATCGTAAGCTTGATAATTCGATCGGGTTCACTTCCGACTCAAGTTTGACCCAGTATGCTCTAGGTCCAGGATCCTTTCATGCCTATAAAAATATATCAGAAAATTAGTGGCCAAATAATCCAAAAATGTGCAAATTTGCAATTAAGTCCAAATTAAGAGGAAATCCTAAAACCTAGGGTAATTTCACAAATAAGCAATAAAAACATAGGTCAAACATGGATTTTAGCAACTCAAATGATCAATAAAATGGTACTTATCTACTCCCCCACACTTAACCTTGAGCGTCTCGCGAAACTACTAAGTAAGTATCCCCTAGATTTTCTTAAGCATAATTAGAAATAAATGAAAAGAAATTACCTAAGGTTGTCAATTCTCAAAAATCTAAGCTCTATGGATTAGTATCTTGTCCTTAAATCAACAACTTAGCTTTTCATCCATCATGAGTCATTGAGATGAATTTAAATCACTAGCCTTTCAAGAAAAATTTAGGTGGCTCTCTCCTTAAGTTCTAAGTTGATGATGGAAGTGGAGCTCACTCTTACACATATGCTTCTTGCACTACCATAGGCTTGCTTATTATCTAATCTCCACCATCATTCATGATTAGGATCAATATCTACAAAAACAAATGAAAAGCATAGAAAATGGTGAGAAATGGAATAAAAGCCAAGAAAAATGGAAAAATGAATAAAGTGGAAGACTTGGTTACTCAAAAATGTTTTCAATGTGCTTTGCCCCTCTTGACAGTCCTCTAATGATATCAAAAGTGTGGTGAAGTCAAATTTAATTAATTTCCTTTGATTTGGGTGAAAAGAACTCCATTTGATCTCAACGTGCCAACATTTGCTCTTGTGTGCCATATTCTGCTTCTTCTTTTTCCTTTTCTGATTTTTTTTTTCCTTTCTTTTCTCTACTGAAATCAGAATGATGGTGGAACAAATCTTCAATTTGGATGAAAGAAACTTCAATGATTTGATAGTGCCAAAGCTCATTGTGTGCCATTTTGTTTCTCTCTTTTTTTTTCTCAAACTGTTTTCTATTTTTCAAGCGGCTGACTTCCTAATTTTTTTTTCTGCAGCTTATCTTTATTCATTCGTGGTGTGATCAGCTCCCCGAACCCTCATCAGAATCAATTCCATCCTTTCTAATGCCGTAAGCTTCATAGTAGTTGCATCTCTTGTTTTTACTCTACCTTTTGTTTGATGTTGCAATCAACTAATTTCTGCATTTTCCTTTACAGCTTCAGAATTTTTGTATCTAATGGAATTCCAACAAACTGATTGGCAACTGTATCTCAGTCGATTTGCTCCTGAAATTCAGTGTGTTTTCCCTTTAATTTCCAGCTCTTTTTCTTGAGTTCATAGCTGCATTTTCCCTCTGTTTTCGTTACAGATTTGCTGCCATTCTTTCAGATTTTGTTTTTCTGTGTTTTCCTGCTTCACTTCAGACTTTAGCACTTCCCAATTCAGACTTTAGCAAAGTGTTACTGATTTCTTCCTCCATTTGTGCTACAAACTCCATTAATTTCAGATTTTTCTTCATGGCACAGATTTTTTTTCTATTTTTTTTAGTTGAATTCTTCTTGGCACAGTTCTGCCTTGGGTTCAATTCAGATCAACACAGCTGCAATTCATCCTCTAGAAGAGTGGCCGAACACCTTCATAGCATCTTCCTCACTTTGGCACAAAAAAATTTCTTTCTCCACATCATTGTAGATTTTTTTGTTTCGTTTTGACATGAAATGCATCCTTGACTTTAGTCACTCCCCCACACTTAAATCTTTGTCTGTCTCGGGCAAAATAGCATTAGAAACATTCCAAATAAACAAGCTCAAAGAAAAGTGAGGGTAAGAGTAGGAAATAAGTAAAGAAAAATGGAATGAACATGATTATTGCTAAAAATTAATGTGGAAAGGAAACAAATGGATTAGCCTCTATAGATGTGATCCAATCATTGAAATATGGTTTTGAAAGAACCTAAGCAAGTTCTAGAGTACAATAACATAGGTGTGTCACAAAAAATAAGGCTAATTCTCACTAGATAAAAATAATTCATCCCAAGTCCTCAATTAAGAATCTAAAGCAAGTAGTACTCAAGCATCCAAGATTTCATCCATGAACTCAAACCCTAAGTCTTGACAACCAAACTTAATTTATTTTCAAAAGACTCTAAAATGACAATAAGTTAACCTAAAGGGAAACATTTATTTCTACTCATGTAAGAAACAAACTTCCAAGAGAACTAACATGCTTTTATTGACAAGGACTAAATTTAAAAGATAATTCTACTTCTAAAAAGCATAAAAAAAATGAAACATGCAATAAAAGAAAATACAAGAAGAATCAAACTCCCCTTTATTTTGGTGGACGGAGTCTATCAAACAGTAGCCTCCATCGTCGTAGTGGAGGAGTCTGGGTGGTTGGGAGCGTTAGGACTCCCCCACACTTGAACTTTGCAGAAATATGCTCAGGTGGCCGCAGGCGATTTAGGTTTAAGATCCATTGAAGGAATGGAGGGCTATGGATTAAAGTAAGATCTTCTCCTCCTTCTTGATGCCTTTCAGAAGTCCTTCCAGGAGGTTGAAGCCTATTCAGTTGGAGCACCCACTCCTGATGTAGCGACCCGCCTTCTCTGCTTCAGACGGATCGTTACTTCTCTCTACTTCTCGACTCTAATGCACGACTAAAGAAAACGCGGAAATCTTTTTTTTTCTTTTTAAATTCATCTAAGAATGATATTCTAACTCTAATAGTCATGCATGATACCATGTCACACTTCCTTTCTCAAAAACTCGTAAAATGACACTTATTGAAACCTGCCTCACCCAACTCAACCTTCGGGTATCAGTCGACTGATACTGCATCAGTCGACTGATAGGCCTGAATTCTGAATTTACAGGTTTCGGCACTTGCTTCAAAGGTCCACCAATCATGTATTTTCGAGCCATATAAAACTATGATACCATTGCTATACTCTATGCCAGTTTTCTAAACAATTTAGCTAAACAAAATCAATCCATAAACTTGAAATTAGGACTTTTGCGGAAGAAAATAAACTATTCAAGTTATATGAACTTTAACACTAAAGTTTGTACCAATCTTGACTCCTATGCATTCCTAACACCAAATACATGTTTTATAACCTTGCTAAAGCATTATGAGATATGGATGCAACTTTTCTAAACATATTTAAGCAATAAAACTTAATTCAAGAGGAATTGATACTATCTTGGCACATGCATCTATTTCTCTAACAAAGTATCAATATCTCCAACTACTCACATTCCTACTCATCCAATGCAATCATAAGAATATGTAGGCTAAAAGAAATGACATGGAATCTTTACTCTAAGAAATTGAGTATGTAAAACTATCCAAAACTTAAATGATCGCTAAACTCCCTAAAACAAGAACTTGAAATTTAAATAAACTATAACATTGTAATTTGGATAGTTAAATTGTCTCGTCTCAAAGATCTCTCCAAAATCAGCCACCACACACACTTTTCTCAGCACCGCCTCGTCGCCTTCCTTCAGAATTGCTTGCCTTTACCTTTATCTGCAATAAGAGGAAATGCATCTAGTAAGCAAAAAGCTTAGTAAGTACTATCTAGCTCACAAAATCTCGAAATGTGCAAATATGCTTCTTGAACAATATGAAAATCATATGAGATACTTATATGCTTGAAAGAAAACTAAGAACATGTATAACTCAAAACATGCATACTCAAGCATTAATAAATCTCACTTTACTTTTCTTGGCTCAACTTGAAACTTTAGCTATTCTTTAACTTTTTGAAAACTCTTTAAACTTTAGAAAACTTTGCTAAAGCATATACTTGAAAATAATAATCACTTGGATCCACTGAAGACGTAAGTACCATCTCATGCGCGTTCCCTAAAAGGTTGGGGTAGCGAGCCACCAATCCTAATAGAGCAGACCTTGGTCTACCAGGGCCAAGACCTTGGAATTGGACACCTGGATTTCTTTAACGACGCCCTTGGACGCCGGGTACTGGCCTTAGAAAATAAAATAGCTTTTCTTTCTTTTCTTTCTTATCTGTAAATGCCTTGGCATTTTCTCGAGCACCTTGCGTGCTAAAATCCCTAAGTCTTGACTTTTGGGGATTTCTTAAGGCCTTGGCCTTTTCTTTTCTTATCTTTATCTTCTATTTTCTTTTCTCATAACTTTACTTAGCCCTAATCTCATATAGGGTGCTTAATCAACTTATACAAACATATAATGAACTAATATCATATGCCAAAAATCATAAACTAAAGAAACTATCTCTTTTAAAACTTTTAAAGGAAATTCTCGCGGAAAACCGCCTCTTACTGCAGGTGAGCAGTACTTACCTTGATATCTTGGACTTACAACCAAGAACGGCGTCGGAGGTTCGGAAGAAAATTGAGATCTCGGAGAATTCTTCGCGACTACGCGTTCCTCTCGTCGCGGGGATCCCGAATATAGGAATATCTCTCGGAGGAGAGCCTTGGTCGGCCCTCTTGGCCTTGGTGTTGGTTGGCGTCGCCCAAGGGAGGAGAGGGAAGAGGGGTCGGCGGATGGTGATGTTTGGGCGAGGGTTTAGTGGAGAGGAAATAAAAACCCTCTCTTTAATTACTTATTTATACTTATGGGCGGATCGATCTAACTACACCTTATTTATGGGGTCGCTTATTCTCTATCAATAAAACGAACTAGCCTAGCTGGTCACGCGCGCGCCTGGTCTCCTGCTGGTCTCGGGTTCGAACCCCTTGCTGGTTTTAAACGTTTTTCCTTTTTTAAAAATATTAAACGGACTTGGAAAATTTCACAAAAATATTCTAAAAATTTTTAAAAATATCTAGAATATTTCTAAACCATTTTTAAATAATTCTAAGGACGTTAAGAACTAAAAATGGGAATTTTGGGGCGTTACAATCCCCCATACCTTAAGAAAAGTTCGTCCTCGAACTTAGAATAATTCTGGATATCTCTCTCTCATGCTGTCCTCACGTTCCCAAGTAGCCTCTTCATGCTTTTGATTCTGCCAGATGACCTTCACTAGTGGCACTTCTTTGTTTCTTAATCTTTTAACTGCCTTGTCCACTATATGTGTCGGTCTGCTCTCATAACTAAGATCTTCTTGGATTTGTACTGACTGAGGCTGAATCACTTGGCTAGGGTCGTGAATACACTTCTTTAGCATAGAGACATGAAAGGTACTGTGGATAGCTGACATATCCTCTGGTAGGTCCAGCTCATATGCTACCTTACCAACCCTCTTTATGATCTTGTAGGGTCCTATGTAGCGAGGACTTAGCTTACCCTTTTTACCAAACTCATCACTCCCTTCATAGGAGCGACCTTGAGAAATACTGAATCTCCAACTTGGAATTCAAGTGGCCTACGGCGTGTGTCAGCATAACTTTTCTGTCTACTCTGGGCAGTCTCAATCCTCTGGCGGATCGTCTGGATAGCCTGAGTGGTCTCCTCTATAAGCTCAGTCTGGCTGCCTAGTTCTGACTCCATCTCCTTCCTCTCACCAGCTTCTTGCCAGCATATGGGTGATCTACATTTCCTGCCATACAATGCCTCATAAGGCGCCATCCTGATGGTGGCCTGATAGCTATTGTTGTAGGCAAACTCAGCTAAGCACAGAAATTTGCACCAACTACCCTTAAAATCCAACGCACAAGCCCTGAGCATGTCTTCTAAAATCTGATTTACTCTCTCTGTTTGTCCATCTGTCTGGGGATGGAAGGCTGTGCTGAACTGAAGTTTGGTGCCTAGGGCGTCCTGAACACACCTCCAAAAATAATGGAGATGAATCGCCCATCTCTGTCAGAAACGATCGACTTCGGGACTCCGTAAAGCCTGATTACTTCTTTCACGTACAGCTGTGCTAATTGCTCTACCGAATGCGATAACTTGATGGCTAGGAAGTGGGCAGACTTGGTCAATCTGTCCACTATCACCCAAATTGCATCGTGTCCATGGGTGGTTCTTGGAAGACCTGTGATAAAGTCCATGGATATTTCTTCCCACTTCCACTCTGGAATGGGAAGAGGCTGTAGAACTCCTCCTGGTCTCTGGTGCTCGGCTTTGACCCTCTGGCAGGTCAAGCAGGTACTGATATATCTGGCCACGTCTCGCTTGAGTCCAGACCACCAGAACCTTTGCTTTAAATCTTGGTACATCTTGGTAGAGCCAGGATGCATAGAGTACGGGGTACTATGGGCTTCTTCTAAAATATCCTTTCTTAGTTCCTCATCATTGGGGACGCAAAGGCGGTCTCCAAGATAGAGGATGCCACTATCTGATACTCGAAACTCTGAATTTTCTGCCTCTTGGATCCCCTGCTTGATCTTCTGGATTTCTAGGTCTTGATCTTGCTTTCCTTGTATATCTATAAGCAGGGTTGACTCTAGAGTCAATGCAGAAAGTTGCCCGATTATTACCTCGACTCCAAAATTCTTTATTTCTTTCTGAAGTGGTAGAGACAGTGATGATAAGGACATCAGTGCCGTACAGGATTTTCTGCTCAGTGCATCTGCCACTTTATTAGCTTTACCCGGGTGGTAGAGGATTTCACAGTCATAATCTTTAACCAACTCCAGCCACCTGCGCTGCCTCATATTCAGATCCTTCTGAGTGAAGAAGTACTTCAAACTCTGATGGTCTGTGAAGATTCTGCACTGCACTCCATACAGGTAGTGTCTCCAGAGCTTCAGTGCAAAAACCACAGCTGCTAGCTCAAGGTCGTGGGTAGGGTAATTCTTCTCATAGTCCTTGAGCTGTCTGGAGGCATATGCTATTACTTTACCGTCTTGCATGAGGACAGCTCCAAGGCCCATCTTGGATGCATCACTGTAGATGTCAAAGGCCTTGTCACTCTCCGGAACAGTCAGGATGGGAGCACTGGTCAGTCTCTTCTTCAGCTCTAGAAAACTGTGCTCGCATTTATCTGACCATTCAAACTTCTTGTTCTTTCTGGTCAAGGCTGTGAGTGGAGAGGCTATCCTGGAAAAGTCCTCCACAAATTTTCTGTAATATCCTGCCAGGCCTAAGAAGCTTCTGATCTCACTGGCATTCTTGGGTCTACACCAGTTGCTGACTGCTTCTATCTTGGCTGGATCAACTTGAATGCCTTCTTTGGATACAATGTGACCTAGGAAGGTCACCTGATCTAGCCAAAACTCACACTTTGAGAATTTTGCATAGAGCTTGTCCTGCTGAAGGATCTGCATCACTATCCTCAAGTGTGTAGCATGGTCCTCTGGAGTCTGTGAGTATATGAGAATATCATCAATAAATACCATGACGAATTTATCGAGATACTCCCTGAAGATGTGGTTCATCAGCTCCATGAAGACTGCTGGAGCATTGGTCACTCCAAAAGGCATCACTACAAATTCGTAGTGGCCGTATCTTGTACTGAAAGCTGTCCTTGGCACATCACTCTCCTTCACTCTGAGCTGATGGTAACCTGATCGCAGATCTATCTTGGAGAACACTGTGGCTCCCTTCAGCTGATCAAATAAATCATCTATCCTTGGCAAAGGATATCTGTTATTGATGGTTACCTTATTCAAAGCTCGATAATCTATGCACATTCGCATAGGTCCATCTTTCTTCTTGACAAACAGCACAGGAGCTCCCCAAGGTGAATGACTGGGGCGGATGACACTCTTGTCAAGCAGCTCTTGCAATTGTTCTTGTAATCCTTTCAGTTCTGCTGGTGCCATGCGATAAGGTGCCTTCGAAATTGGGTTGGTTCCTGGGGCCAACTCAATTTCAAACTCAATTTCCCGATTGGGAGGGAGTCCTGCTAACTCTTCGGAAACACCTCAGGATAGTCACAGACTACCCTCACTTCTCCTCTCTTGAATCCTTCTCCTTGACTCGCATCCACTATATGAGCTAGAAAACCAGAGCACCCCCTTCTCTAACATTCTCTGAGCTTGTAAGGTAGGTAGGAACCTATTTATCTTTCTCCTTGGGTCTCCAATAAACTCAAATGAAGGTTCTGCTTCTGGTGTGAACTTGACTTTTTCCTTGCGGCAGTCTATAGAAGCATTATACTTGCTCAAGAAGTCCATTCCTAAAATGACATCGTAATCCTTCATCTCAAGGACTAACAAGTCACTGTAGAGCTCTCGTTGGAAATCTAGATTGATACTGCCCTTAGCCTCTCAGTAGAGGCCATTACTTCCCTTGACGGTAAGGTTGTTAAGAACTTCATCGTTCAACCTTTCTGGTGGCCTTTATACTGGTTAAGTAGTGCTCAATGATCAAAGCACTACTTATTAGTTCTTCGGAGGTTTGCAGCCTCTTAACACCGCTAGCCCGCTTCAACGCTATCTCAGGCCTTAACATCTTGAGCATTAGCCTAACTATCTCTTTTTCATTGCTAACTAGCTCTGGGCACAGATGAGCTAACCGCTTAAACATCTTCACTGCTTCATCCACGGATAGTTCTCCTTGTCTGAACTCCGTGAATTCATCGTAATGCTTGTTGGTTACTTGCATGTGAAAGTATTCTTCGAAGAACTCAGTCTCGAAGTCGGCCCATGTCATCTGGCTGACATTTCCTTGGCCTTGACTCTCTTCCACTATATTCTAGCATCTCCCGTAAGGCAGAAAGATGCACACTTTATCTCTCTACCTCATTCCAGTCCAGTAGCCCTACTATCTTTCCAACGTTTTGAACCATGCTTAAGCATCCATGGTTTGCTTGTGCCTGGGAAGTTCCCTGGCTTCGGTTTCTCCTACTGAATGAGGTACGCTTCTTGCCTTACTCCCCTTGCCGAACTACAGATGTAATCGATGGGTCTTCGATCACAACGGTGCCACTACATTCGCCACTGGCGAGGTAATAATAACGACCTGCTGGTTAGCCATCCTAGTGGCAATAACTTGCTGTTGTTCTGCTAACTGTCTCTGTAACTGAGCCACCACGTCTAAGAGATTTGGTGGGGGTACTGACTCTGTTGCCTCTTGCCCTCTAGGAGCTTGCTCCTCGTTTTGGGCCTTTCTAGGACGTCCTCAAATGTATAACTTAACACTTAATGGTAATGTTCCCAAACTTGCTTTAGGATATAACAAGACCTTGGTCTTGATTCTTATCTCATTTCTTAGTCCTAGAACTCGTTCTAGGGCTTAGTAAGACCTTGGTCTTACTCAAAACTTTTATCAAGCACCTTGCGTGCCATAATCCCAAAACTTACTTTTGGGCAAATCAAGTAAGTACTTAAGCATTTCTCTAATATCCATTCTAGGGATTAAACATGATTCCGTGATACTAAGGTATTAAACATGCTTCCTTGTTCTATGCACATATGAGTAAGTACTTAAGCATTTCTCTATACTGTAATTAAGTAAAGGAGCAATAGAAAAAAAAAACTGAAACTTAAAGCTTTCTTACTTGAAGACGGCAAGGTTGATGCTGATGTGTGTGTGATGCTGGAGAATGGGAACTGCTCTGATACCACCTGTAGCGACCCGCCTTCTCTGCCTTAGACGGATCGTTACTTTCTCTACTTCTCGACTCTAATGCACGACTAAAAACGGAAATCTTTTTTTTTCTTTTTAAATTCATCTAAGATATATTCTAACTTAATAGTCATGCATGATAACATATCACACTTCCTTTCTCAAAAGCCGTCAAATAATACTTGTAGAAGCTTGCCTCGCCCAACTCCATTTTCGGGTATCAGTCGATTGATACTGTATCAGTCGACTGATAGGCCTGAAATCAGAATGTTCAGGTTTCGGCACTTGCTTCAAAGCTCCACCAAACCTATACTTTCGAGTCATACAGAATCATGACACCATTTCTATACTCTATGCCAGTTTTCTAAACAATTTAGCCAATCAAAATCAATCCATAAACTTGAAATTTGGACTTTTGCGGAAGAAAATAAACTATTCAAGTTATATGAACTTTAACACTAAAGTTTGTACCAATCTTGACTTCTATGTATTCATAACACCAAATACATGTTTTATAACCTTGCTAAAGCATTATGAAATGTGGATGCAACTTTTCTAAACATATTTAAGCAATAAAACTTAATTCAAAGAGAAATTGATACTATCTTGGCACATGCATCTATTTCTCTAACAAAGTATCAATATTTCCAACTACTCACACTTCTACTCATCCAATGCAATCATAAGGAATATATGCTAAATGAAATGACATGGAATCTTTACTCTAAGAAATTGAGCATGTAAAACTATCCAAAGCTTAAATGTTCGCTAAACTCCATAAAGCAAGAACTTGAAATTTGAATAAACTATAACATTGTAATTCAAATAACTAAATTGTCTCGTCTCAAAGATCTCTCCAAAATCAGCCACCACACACACTTTACTCAGCACCGCCTCGTCGCCTTCCTTCAGAATTGCTTGCCTTTACCTTTATCTGCAGTAAGAGGAAATGCAACTAGTAAGCAAAAAGCTTAGTAAGTACTATCTAGCTCACAAAATCTCGAAATGTGCAAACATGCTTCTTGAACAATATGAAAATCATATGA
>JAGFNQ010005052.1:241613-286548 GCA_024364735.1 Boesenbergia rotunda | reverse complement strand
TTTCAAAATTTTCCTAAGTACTCTAAGCCTTTCAAAAGTTTCTTACTTAAGCTTGTCAAAAATTTTTCTATAAGTACTCTAAAGCTTAAGTTTTTCAAAACTGTATTAAAACTGAAATTCTTACTTAAGCTAACATTTTCAAAACTCTTGAGTACTTTAAAACTTAAAAACTTTAAACCTTTTAAGTACTCTAATTATGCTTTAAAAAAAACTCTCCTATGTACTTTTAACTTAAGTTGTTAAAAGATTTTTTTTAAGACCTAAAACTTAAGTTTTCAAGTACAAGTAAAGTTTTTTTTACTCCACGAATTTTTGAAAAATCTAGGGGGAGATTCCTTCCAGGGGGAGGGAACAAAAACTTTTTCATGTTTTGCTTAAACTTAACTTTTTGAACTAGGGTTGCCATAAATCAAAAAGGGGGAGATTGTTGGTGCAGAATGCACCCAAGTCAAACCTGTGTTTTGATAATGGCAACATAGGTCAAAAGTTAAGTCTTTCTTGTTTTCTAACAAGTTAATCTAGTGTGCAGGAAAAGCCCTAGCGAAGGACTGTTAGGCACTGGCGAAGGAATGCCAGTGAAATAAGCCCTAGCAAAGGACCGCTAGGCACTGGAGAAGGAATGCCAGAGTCAAAAGCCCTAGCGAAGGACTGCTAGGCGCCAGGCGAAGGACAGTCTGGGACAGAAATCCTAGCGAAGGAATGCTAGGCACCGAGCGAAGGGCAGCTCGGCAACCAAGACCTGACAAAGGACCGTCAGGCAAAAGTCCAACCAGAGGAACGGTTGGCATCAGGTAAATTCTCCCGAGAGGAGTAGGTGAGGACGCGTTCCCCGTCGAGGGAACAGTAGGCGTCGGTTCGACCTAGGGCTCCATTTTGGATACCAAAGTCAGAACCAAGACAGCTAAGGCTGTATAATCTAATAACTTAAAATATTGTTGTGTTTTGGACTAACCCTGGATGCAGGACCGAAGGAACGTGTGTCTGCAGCTCAGAAAGCCTCAAAGGAGAGAGGCAAGGGCTGAGTAGGGCGCCCGGAGTGTCCCGGGCGCCCCCAAGGTGCATACAAAACAAAACAAAGGAAAAAGGGTTCGAATACTGTAACGACCCAGAAAATTCTCTTAATATTTTCTTAAAATATTAAGCATGTTTAGATAATTTTTTGAGGAACCTAGAGGTATTAATACGAACTTTGGCCTAGAAAATCCATGTTTTCTCATTTAAATTGAGAAAACTAAGTATTAATGGGCCTTATGTGAGCTTTTTGGTACCCTAATTATAGGTGGATTTAGGTAATAATTAGTATAAATATAAATAGGATTTAATTAGGCATATTAGCATGATTACGGTAAGTCTTAGCCTAATTTTCCTAGGTTAATGGAGAAATTAGGTACTAATGAGCTTTAAATGGGCTCCAAAAATGGATATTAATTAGGTAAAATTAATATAAATATAAAAGAATTTTATTTAGGAATATTAGCACAATTATGGGTGATTTTAGGGGGATTTTCGGAATTTAGGAAAAATAAAAATAATAAAATAAAAGAAATAAAAATAAAGGTGCATGAGCCAAGGATTGAACCTTGGACCTCTTGTACAACCATGTATGCACTAACCAACTCACCTAGCAAGGTATTGTTAGGAGGGAATGAAGTGGATATGGGTTAAGGCATAGAAGAAGATGAAGGGTCATGGAGAGACTCTTCATTTGCCTCCTTAATGGATAATAAATAGGGGGTTTGGGAGTTACCTCTTCTTCCCATTACTTGCATTTTCATAAACTTACTTATGTTCATGCTAGGTCAAAGTCTTATGTGATAATGTAAGTACAATCAACTTGACCAAAAATCCGGTCCACCACTCTTGGACAAAATACATTAAAGTGAAACATCACTTCATTAGAGACCATGTGGCAAGAGGAGACATAGAACTACACTATGTTGAATTAAAGTCAAACCTAGTCGACATCTTTACCAAGCCTCTTCCCGAATTGGAGTTTACATCTTTAAGAAGAGGCCTTGGGATGTGTTTTATAGAAGTATAGGATAAACTTTGGGATATTAGCTTTGAAAAAGTGTGCTTGATCCATTAGGGTGATACATTTGGTTCACTTGTGCCTTATGGCATATTGTTGAATTATTAAAAGTATCAAAATATGAAAACTAGACCAACTATGGGGAAGGCAAGTGTTTAATCAATGGACACTTTGCCCAAAGATCATAGTTGGACATATTAAACTTTTGAAAATCATTTTATGACTCATATACTTTGTCATGCTTTTAAAAGTCATATGATTGCAAAATTAGATTGTAAGTTTGATACAAAACTTAGTGGTTTCAAGAATTTTGGATTTTTATCAAAAGTCATGCATATTTGAAATTTTATACGGGCTAATATTTTTCCTTGATAGAGTATATCATTTCAAACATGTCTGCAAGTTTTTAGAATTTTTTGGATTTTTCTGGAGGTTTCTGAATTTCGGCACAGAAGCTGAAATTTGCCACTGACAGAGTATCAGTCGACTGCCTCATGGGCAGTCGAATGGCACGTCTGGTTTCAGCATCTGTGAAAATTTTCAAAAATCCAATCTTCTCAAATTTGATGCCATAGGATTGGGGTTGCTTGAGGCAATCATTTTGATGGTGTCAAAGGGGGAGAATGAGACGGTTTAAGTTAGAATTTTAACTTGGAATGGATAGTTTAAGGTTTTCTTTCTCACTTAGGCCTTGAATGATTAAAAAATGGGGAGAAGATATGGATTAAGGGGGAAGTTGCCTCTTAGGTTCTGATATGTCTTACATTTTTTTAATAATGTTTTAGTGTTAAGTGGAAACTTAACTTGAACTATGATTAGAATTGAAAATGGGAGAAGACATGGATTAAGGGGGAGATTATCTCTTAGGATTACTATGTCTTATTTTTTTCAATTGCTATCTATTGTTACTGTTATTGTAGGTTGTTGCTTATCTCTAAACTTAAACATATTGCCACACATCAAAAAGGGGGAGATTGTTGAGGCAATCAACCCTTAAATGATTGGAAGATCATGGTTTTGATGTGTGTGGGTAGATATGTTTAAGGTTAGAGTGTTATGTTGTATTTGATGTGTGTGATTGAGTTTGCAGGACTTGGAGAATCACACATGGTGGACATGTCCGAGGGACGAGAGCCAAGGGAGGAGGACTCCAAGGGCAAGCCGGGAAGTGGACTTCAAGGGCACACGTGAAGGGTGGCATGGAGGTAAGCCAAGGGAGGCATGTGTGCGCATCCGAGGGACGAGAGCCAGAGGAAGATGATTTCAAGGAGCGAGCCAAGGAGTGAACCTGAAGGCATACGTGAAGGACTATGTAAAGATTGGCAGAGAATGAGTGGGCAGTAGACTGGCTAGAGGGCAATCGACTGTCAAAACTCACAGAAGATTTTCAACCTTCTACCAGTCGACTGGCCCAAAGACAGTCGACTGGTATACCCCCTAAAACTAGCCGTTGGCTAGCAATTAATGCTAGGCCAGTCGACTTCCCCAGGGATAGTCGACTGGTGCGGGGCTGGACAGACTGCGAGTTTGTCCTGTTCTCCTATAAAAGGAGGACCTTTTTGCACATGGGTGGTACGATTCCGTACGATAACGAAGTGCTGCTCATCTGAAAAATGTTCTCTACTCCCTCTCTCTTATTCTACTACATTCTGTAAAGAGGAAGTCCACCACTGTACAGGTTTCTCCACCTGAAGGAGAATTTTCTATAGTAGAAGTGGTGTACGATGTGGATCCTTGGATTAGTCACCCATCTGGGTGGATACCAAGTAAACTTTCGTTGTTAGCATTGTTCTTGTTTTCATTTACATATTATTGTTTCCGCTACGCTAACAAACTTGTAGAGAAACGACCGAAAAAGTGATATTCAACCCCTCCCTCTAGCATGACAGATCGATCCATCAGTCATTTGGGTGATGATCTACCGCGAACCGAGATCACCAAACAAGAGCCCAAGCCTTCTCTTCTTCCCTCTCCTTGCGCCAGCCAACAAAAGGTGTAAGGCTTTGTTGCCACCGACCACCCAAGGGAAGAAGTCGCCTTCTTCTCGCTGCCACTGCCTCCTTTCTCCTTATCCAGGTGCTGTCAATCCAAGAAGGTGCCAAGGAGATGATTATCTCCCTCACTTGGCTGCCGGAAGAACCTCCCTTAGAGGTGTTAGCCGCCGCCGACCCCTAGACCAAGAGTGCCACCGCCGGGACTCCTTTCCTCCATCATTGCTCACGTCTGGCCAAGAGGAAAGAGATGATGTCTCCTTCCTTCTTTGTGCCACGCCACAAGTAGAGAGGAAAAAGAAGGAGTGGATGGAGAAGCTTCCTTCCCACCCGCCGACCCCTTGGTGCCCTAGGAGAGAGAGAGGGAGAAAAGGAGAAGAATAATTGAAGGCTTGATTAACTTGTTTCTTGGTGGCTTCATGGGGTATATATAGGGCTAAGGTAGGGACCAAGAGGAGGAGTTGGATCTTGGCCCACCAATGGATCTAAACCCGATCCATTAATTAAGATCCATTCCACTAAAGGATCTTAATTGAACTTCCTCACTAACCCCCATATTTTCATATGGGCTCCACATATTACGAGTCGTCCATCTCCCCGTGTTTAAGATATCGAATGTCCGTTAATTAATTTAAATTACTGACAATTCAAATTAATTAACCTTTGGATCCTTAACTAGTACCACTCGACCTTATCATCATGCCGGATCTAATCCACCTGCAGGGCTTAACATGATGAACCTTTCTAGCTCATCAAGGGGGCATCATCAACCCGACTCACCAGGACACGAATTTCGTCAATAATCAATAGCATATCATATTATTAATATTATCTCCCAACTTATCAGCCTATCGATCTAACAGAATAAATCTCATTCATTGGTAAATCAAAGAAATAATAGTTAAGAATATATGCCTGTTATTATATCAGGATTAAGGGATCATACTCTATAATAAAATCTGAGGTCCTGTCCAATTATTGAGTCAGTACAAATTGGATAACCTCTGGTTTTGGTCCTGCTCAATGTACTCAAAGCACACTAATATAATTCTATAGTCAAGACCAACCACACCTAATTACATTACAACCATCCCGATGATTTGTCCAATTCCATCTCGGTTGTGAGCCTCTACTTATACTAGGCAAGGAACTGATAACATGATCTTCTGTTTGACACGACACACCATGATATCTACAATACGAAGTAATGGACTTTATGCATGTACTAATATAAATAGACACTTAGTATTATTGTGATTCTCTTTTCAAAATTTAGATGATCTCATATATAAAAAGAGTAATGACTTTTAGTATACACATCTAACATCCCCGGGGAGATCTCGGGGTCTTCTGGCTCGGGCGGTCGTCGCGGGTGCTCTGCTTCCCCGAGGTGTTCTCGGGACCCGGTTTCCTGGGGTGATCCCGAGAGGGATTTTCTGGTCTGATCTATAAGGGCGTATTTACCGCGGGGGGTGGGGGGCATGGAGGCTCCTCTTCCTGAGAGTGTCCCGGGAGTTCTGAAAGGGGAGTCGCTCAGACTCGTCACATCTTTCCACGCAGTTTCTTCATCCCACATGCCCGGCACGGGCTATTCAACCCCATCACAAATCCCTCCCTTCAAGTCTGATCGAAGAAAGTGTGGCTGACTGATCGAACTAGTGTGGTGGTAAAGAAGTTGTGTCCCAGTGGGTCTTTGCACCCATTACTGGTACTTTAGTAGTTATACGGGATCCTAGGATTGTAGAAGTTGCCCCAGGTCCTTGAGAAATCCCTTTTTGGTTTTGTCCTTCACAAAAGGCTTCTATGGCTTTCGAGGTACCACAATGATACCTGTCTATCCGTTATAAAGGCGCATGACACTCTTTGATGGCGACAAGGTCCTTTCGCGAATGCTCCATCGCCACGTGCTTCAACGGCTCCCTTCACGACCACTTTCGCGAATGTTCCATGTGTCGAATTATAATGGTTAGCCTTGACAAACACATGGAATTATAAATGGATTTGAAAATTGATACAAAATGCCAATGTTTAAGAAAATTTGAATTGTACCAAAAGTCAAGCACACTTAATATTTTCATGGAATAATATTTTTCTAGGATAGGGTATATCCAAGAAAATGTGCTTGCAAATTTCTTTTAGGTTTTTCTAGGTTTCCTAGGTTTTCTAGAAGGTTCTAGGGTAGAAAACTTGGGTTGTTGAGTTAGGTTTAACTTAACAAAAGACAATGTTGGTTGTTAAGTTGGGGTATAACTTAACATTGATGTTATGGTGTCAAGTTGGGTAGAACTTGACCTTGGTAGAGTGAAAATTGGGAGAAAACATAGGTTAAGGGGGAGGCTAACTCTTGGTTGCCTTAATTTTCATAAGAAATTTTTGAGTATTGTATCAAACTTGGAAATGGTGATAGATACATTGTGGAATGTATTTTTCCCAAGTAGGTATAGATACCACAAAGTTCTCCACAAAATTGAGAATTTTTGGAGATTTGTGGGATTTCTGGCGTATTTTTGAATGTGGCCTGAAAAACTGATATTCAGAGGGGGCAGTTGACTGACCAGGGCTGATTTGTGTATCAACAGCTGGTTTGGTGTCCAAATGGTATAAAACAAGTATATGGGGGGGCTAGTACACTGTGTTTAGGATCATTAGGGACTAAAAGATCCAATAATTGGGATATTGTTGGAGCCTTTTTGATGTTAGGCAAAGGGGGAGAAGTGTTAGGTTTAAGTTGGGAAACCAAACACTCCTTTGCAGGAAACCCTAGGTTTAGGGGGAACTAAGATTAAGGGGGAGCATGTTGCTCCATTCTTGGCGTAAGGGGAACCTTGGAGAGGTTCTTAAAAAGCCTTTGTAAGTCCAATGTAGGGGAGCTTGGGAGAAGTTTTAAATAGGCCGTTTTGGTGGAAAATTCCTAACTTGGAGAGTTAGGTGTGAAAAAATCCTAACTTTGGGAAGTTATGTGTGAAAATTCCTAACTTGGAGGGTTAGGTGTGGAAAATTCCTAACTTGGAGGGTTAGGTGTGGGATGCCTTGGGATAGGATCCATGCATGCATTGCATATGCATTGGCGGTGTAAGTCCAAGATAGAGTCTTGGCAGTGTAAGTCCAAATGTTTATTTAGCATTGTTATTGCTATTGACTACTATTTGTTTCCCTAACTTAAACATATTGTCAAACATCAAAAAGGGGGAGATTGTTGAGGCAATCTGTGGTCTAGAATAACCAAGTGTTTTGATGTTTGGGCAAAGGGTTTAAGTTAGGTTTCCCTTGTATTCTAATATGTGTATGTTGAGTGTGCAGGTTGTGCAGGTTTACACATATTAACTTG
Source organism: Boesenbergia rotunda (assembly GCA_024364735.1). Taxonomy (NCBI): domain Eukaryota; kingdom Viridiplantae; phylum Streptophyta; class Magnoliopsida; order Zingiberales; family Zingiberaceae; genus Boesenbergia; species Boesenbergia rotunda. The sequence continues at coordinate 279,197 of JAGFNQ010005052.1, read as the reverse complement.
ACTGGGCGGCCTCGGTTCGGTGAAGGGTGACATAGAGACAAGCTGGAGGCTTGTATGCACCTGAGGGACCTTGGAGAGCAGAGACGATGAGCTGAGGGGTGCGGACTTCGAGACATGCATGAAGGATGGCATGGAGGCAAGCTGGAGGCTTGCATGCATCCGATGGACGGGAGCCGAAGATGAAGAGGGTGCGAAAGCAATAGTCGAGGCTATTGATGAGGAGTCAGTCGAGTCAAGAGGGTACGAGTGTTGTGTGATTGCACTTGGGAAATCCTAGGATTTTAGTGCTGAGAGAAGTGTACTCGGGAAGGGAAACCCTAGGTGTGTGAGTGGGCAGTCGACTGTCATTGGGGCAGTCAACTGATAAAACTCACAGAAGGTATGTAGGTCTGGACCAGTCGTCTGCTATGGGAGCAGTCGACTGATAGCGGCTGGTGAGTTGGATGAAAATTCGAACGTTGGGGTTGCAACGGTCGATTTTCAGTGGCATCAGTCGACTGCCCTGGGAGCAGTCAACTGGTGGCGAGGGTTTCAGCTTTAGTTCTATTTAAAGAGGACCTCGTGGTGGCTGAAACTCTTGACGAATCTTGTCTTGGTTAAAGGCAAGATAGTAGTCTTTGTGCTCAGGGATTGTCGAAGTGCTGTGGCGAGGTTTCTCCATCCACAAGGAGCGACAAGGGCTAGCCGGAGGTTATCCGGGGAGTGATCCACCGACGAATTCTTGGATTAGTCACCCTTAGGGGCGGATACCAAGTAAATCTGGTTTGTTAGCATTGTTCTTGTTGTTAGTTTTATTGTTTTATTGTATTTCTATTGTGCAACTAACAACGTAGGAAGAAGAAGCCAAAAACGTTATTCACCCCCCCCCTCTAGCAACCGAAACGATCTAACACTAATCAAGGATCCAGAAGTTAATTAATTTAAATTGTTAGTAATTTAATTAATTAACGGGCATTTGAGATCTCAAACATGGGGGGATGGACGACTCGTAATATGTGGAGCCCATATGAAAATATGGGGATTGGTGAGGAAGTTCAATTAAGGTCCATTAGTGGAATGGATCTTAATTAATGGATCGGGTTTAGATCCATTAGTGGGCCAAGAACTAACTCCTCCTCTTGATCCCTACCTTAGCCCTATATATACCCATTGAGACCATGAAACCAAGGCTTAGACAATCCCGAAAATCCATCCAAGGCTTTCTCTCTTCTCTCTCTCATTTCTCTCTCTTAGGGCGCCGAATAGAGGAAGGAGAAGTTCTCCTTCTTCTTCTCACTTTTTCTTCTTCTTGGGCGTTGATCTCTACCGAGGAAAGGGAGGATTGTCTCCTCCTTTTGGTGGTGATCGGCGAGGAGAAGAGAGGCCGGTGAGAGGGGCGCAAGGGAGGGCGGCGGTCGGCCTTGGTGGTCCGCGGCGCCAAGGGGAGAGGAAGGGAGAGCAGCCGGATTTGGGTGATTGAGGAAGGTGTTTCTTCTCCTTCTTCTTCCTCTTTGTTCTCCTCTCGAGATTAGCTACCAAGCCGGCACAGCCTTGGAGGCTCCGGCGGTCGGCGGCGCAAGGGAGAGGAGAAAAGGAGCCGGCGGCGCAAACCCTAGTGGCTAGGGTTTGGTTCGGCTAGGAAGGAAGAGGAAAGTTGTAACGTCCGCCTTTCTCCCACACCTCTTGGTGTGGCGAGATGGGCGTCGTTACGCTAAACATACATAAGCATAAAATAAAACACCTTAATGCAGCGGAAACATATTTTTCTAACATGTTTTTATTCTTGCAACTAAACACATGGAACATTTATACATGGCATCATATCATAACCTAACCATTCCATGACTTATTCATAACCATCGTAAGCAGCATGTACTTATCCATAATGTAGCATCATAAATCTTAAGTCATCCGCTAGTCATAACCATAAAACATAGCATAAAATTTAAGAAAACATGTTCACACCCAAGACATGCATTATGTGAGAATATAAGAATCTTTGCCAAGTCAATGCTACACACACACATGCTTCTGCCTCTACTGCGGCTTCCCTTAATAGCTTCTTGCATGATCTGCGGTACGAGGAAAATAAAACTATAAGCATATAGGATTAGTAAAACCCTTTCCTACTCACTAAAATCATACGTCACTTAAACATAACATATCAAGTATCTGACATAGCGTAACTTTGAACATAAACATAAGCATAGTCATAACATAAGTCATAAGCGTATGAATAATTAACATAGCATGATTCCTAACGTCACCATAGAGTTACAACCTACTTAACATGACATAAATCTTAACATACATGAGCATAAACATACCTACATGAGCATAAACATACATACATGACGTGAAATATACTTATACTTGGCATAATTCCTAACATCCATGAACATAAGGCATACTTATCATATCGTAATTCTTAGCATACATGCATATAAAACATACTTATACATGACATGAAATATAAGCATAAACACAAGCATAAAATATACTTACCTTGGCGCGATGCATAACATGGATGTATAAATGGGACAAATGCATTTACTACATAAGGATGCTTAGTTTTGAAATCATACTTTTAAATGCTTAACATAACATCATTGGGGTCCCCGGCTTGTACCACATACATACTTCATAGCGCGCATCCCTAAGTAAATACGAGGTAGCTAGCCTCGACCTACTAGGGTAAGGATAGCATAGTCGGTAGTCCTAGAACCGGGGCGTTCTTAAGGTGCCCATCCCTGTTGCACAGCTTCGGTAGTGCCAGAACCGTGGACAGTATAGTCGGTAGTCCAGAATCGGGGCGTTCTTAAGGTACCCATCCCTTGGACCCTTACTTCGGTCCGGTACAAGCCTTAGCAATGAAAATAAACATGTGTGCTTCATCATTCACACTTGTCATTCATACTTATCATTCATACTTATTTCATATCATTGTTATGCCTTCATCATTCATACTTATCATTCATACTTATAATTAAGGCATAACCATCATCTTTATTCATGCTTATCATTCTTTATTCATAACATAGAACATACATACATAATCATGTTTCTAGTCATAATCTTATCCGAGTTCATAAAGCTTGCATGATCATGATACAAAATCAACATACATCTCATACAAGATACATTTTATCTTACATACATGATCCTAGTATCCATCATAAGACATGAATGGTAAGCTACATATAAACCTAACACATACTACTAGAATTCATAGCATTCATCATCAAACATGCATATACCTTCATGAGTCATAATTTCATTATAAGCATTTATCAATCATACATGCATTATTCTATTTATCATAATATACTCCTACATAAATTTCATGTATTCATGGTATATGATCTAAATATTGATGATTAAAATCATAACCTAAAATCAACCATACAAGTCATGTCACATAACACATAACCTAAGGTTTTAGTCATATGGAAGCCCTTACATCATGCCTAACCATGTACTAGCATCATGGGAACTTATAAATATGGATTTTTATAATCTTAACCCAACCCAAACCCTAGGGTTGGGTCTTGGCTGAAAGTCTCAAGGACCATGGGTCCATGGAAAATTTGCCTAGATCATGATTACATCTCTTACCTACATATCATGCCATAGAAAAATTATTTGAGTCCTTGATTGGACTTAACTCCAAGTCCTAGACCTAAAACAAGAGTTGGCCGAAAACCCTAGAAGGGTAACAAGCCCATGGAAGAGTTCATTTAACACCATTCTTACCCATAAGATATCATAAGAATCACATTAATCATGCTTGGAAAGGTTGGATTTTCCCCTAGCCTCTTGACCTTGATGTGGCCGAAACATATAAGGGTAACAAACCCTTAGAAAATTCATGTAAGTCACTATTTTCTTCCATACAACATCATAGTAAGACACACTAAGCATACTTGAGGGATTAAAATTAACCCCTAGCCCTACACTTGAGGTGGCCGAAACCCTAGATGGATTTTAGGGCATCAAAAATTTCCCTAAATCTCAATCTATGCCTTACATCTTATCATGAAACATTTAAGAGCACAAAAAAAGAATTTACATCATCCCTAGGCCTAAACCAAAGGCCTTGGCCGAAAGTTCCAAAAGCCCTAATCATGGATTTTCCCAACATATCATGCCAACAAAACTTAAATCATGATAAATATCTTGAAAGCTATCATACCACAGGTGAGGGGGTTTTACCTTCCTTGATCTTGCTTACAAACTTCGAATAAAAGATAACAAGAGAACCTCCTTGTCTCTAAACTCTCCTTAGTCTTTGTATCCATGTAGGGGGGGCCTTAGATCTTCATGATGGGGTCCTTGGTGGAACTTTTCTCAAGGGAACAAGAACCTTGAAGTTTCGGCCAAAGCAAGGAAGAAGAAGGAAAATGAAGAAGAGAAGGGAAGTTGTAACTCCCTTTCCTATTTATATTATTTTGAAAAGAGGTAAATGAAGAGTCATGGTGTCTCTTCCCTTGATGACTCTTCATTTCCTACACCTTAACTAATATCCACTTCATTCTCTCATAGCACTCCCTTGCTAGGTGAATTGGTTAGTGCATGCTTGGTTGTACAAGAGGTCCAAGGTTCAATCCTTGGTGCATGCACTAATTTTCTATTTTATTTTTAATTTATTTCCTATTATTTTCGAAAATTCCCTAAAATTCCCTCATAATTATGTTAATATTTTTCATTACAATCTATCTATTTTTACATTAAATTTTACCTAAAACTACCTATAATAATGGCACTAGAAAGCCCCTATAAGGTCCCTTAGTACCTAGTTTCTCAATTTAAATGAGAAAACCATGGGTTTTAGGCTAAGGTTCGTACTAATATTTCTAGGCCCTTCGGAAAATTATCTAGACATGCTTAATATTTTTAAAGAAATATTAAGAAAATTTTTCGGGTCGTTACAATCCCCCATACCTCTTGAAAGTTCGTCCTCGAACTTAGAATAGCTCCGGGTACTTGCGCCTCATCTCGTCCTCGCGTTCCCAAGTAGCTTCCTCGAACCGTTGTCTTTGCCATAGAACCTTGACTAAGGGCACTTCCTTGTTCCTTAGCTTCTTGACTTCCCGATCCAAGATCTGGATAGGTCGGCTTTCATAACTTAGGTCCTCCTGTACCGGTACCGACTGTGGCTCAATCACTTGGTCCATGTTTGGGAGACACTTCTTAAGCATTGACACATGGAACACATTATGAATAGCTGACATTTCCTGAGGCAGCTCCAGTTCGTACGCCACTTTGCCGACTCTTTTCAGTACCAGGTACGGTCCCACATATCGCGGACTCAATTTCCCTTTCTTCCCGAATCTCACTATCCCTTTCATTGGAGCCACTTTAAGGAATACCAGATCCCCAATATTGAATTCCAGTGGTCTACGCCTGATATCTGCATAACTTTTCTGTCGACTCTGTGCAGCTTCTATTCGTCGTCGAATAGTCTGTATAGCTTGGGTGGTGTCGTCGATGAGATCCGTCGTAAGCCCCATCGCCTTCTTCTCACCGCCTTCGTACCAACAGATTGGAGACCTACATCTCCTACGTACAGAGCTTCATAAGGGCCATGCCGATAGTAGCTTGATAGCTATTATTGTAGGCGAATTCTGCCAAACATAGGTATCGGCACCAGCTCCCTTTGAAATCCAGAGTACAAGCCCGTAACATGTCTTCCAGCACTTGATTCACCCGTTCAGTTTGCCCGTCAGTCTGAGGATGAAATGCTGTGCTGAATCGTAATTTGGTGCCAAGGGATTTCTGGACACATTCCCAGAAATGTGAAGTGAAACGACCATCCCTATCAGAGATGATGGTCTTGGGAATTCCATGAAGTCGGATTATCTCTTTAGCATATAATTGAGCCAGTTGCTCAATTGAATAAGTCATCTTGATAGCTAAAAAGTGAGCAGACTTCGTCAACCTGTCTACAATTACCCATATCGCATCATATCCATTTGTAGTCTTGGGAAGTCCAGAAATAAAATCCATAGAGATATCCTCCCATTTCCATTCCGGAATCGGCAGTGGCTGCAGAACTCCTCCGGTCGCTGGTGCTCTGCCTTCACTCGTTGGCAGGTCAGGCAAGTGCCAACATGCTGAGCCACATCTCTTTTCATACCGGACCACCAGAATTTCTCTTTTAGATCTTGATAAATCTTGGTGGATCCTGGATGTATTGAATAAGGGGTTTCGTGAGCTTCGACTAATATCGCTCTCCGTAGTTCCGGATCATTAGGAATACATAGACGATCCCCAAGATAAAGTACTCCCCCGTTGGCGATACGAAAACCATCGCCTTTTCCCTCTAGGATCTCCTGTTTGATTCTCTGAAGGCTAGGATCACCATCTTGTTTGTCCAGTATGTCCTTGAACAGCGTCGGTGCTAGTGTCATGGTAGAAAGCCGTCCGGAGATGATCTCGACCCCAGATCTCAAAATTTCCTTTTCGAGTGGTCGGGATAACCTAGATATAGACATCAAGGTGGCACTTGACTTCCGACTGAGTGCATCGGCCACTTTGTTTGCCTTTCCTGGATGATATAAGATCTCACAGTCATAGTCCTTTACCAACTCCAGCCATCGGCGTTGTCTCATATTTAGGTCTTTCTGAGTGAAGAAATACCGCAGACTCTGGTGGTCTGTATAAATCCTGCACTGTGCTCCATACAGATAGTGCCTCCATATCTTAAGGGCGAAAACCACAGCGGCTAACTCCAGATCGTGGGTGGGGTAATTCTGTTCATGTTCTTTAAGTTGCCTAGAGGCGTAAGCAATGACTCTGCCATTCTACATAAGCACAGCCCCAAGTCCTAGTTTGGAGGCATCACTATACATGTCGAAGCTCTGGTTACCTTCCGGAAGTGTAAGGATTGGAGCACTTGTAAGTCTCCTTTTTAGCTCCAAGAAACTCCTCTCATAATTCTCCGTCCATTCGTATTTCTTATCCTGCCGGGTGAGAGCTGTTAAAGGGGCTGCAATCCTTGCGAAGTCCTCCACAAATTTCCGATAATAACCCGCCAGCCCAAGGAAACTCCTGATTTCGCTGGCGTTCCTCGGTCGACTCCAGTTTTCCACAGCTTCAATCTTTGTCGGGTCTACCATAACTCCATCCTTGGAAATAATATGGCCCAAAAACCCCACTTGGTCAAGCCAGAACTCACATTTGGAGAACTTGGCGTACAGTTGTTTTTCCCTGAGAGTCTGTAGTACTATCCTCAGATGGTTGGCGTGCTCTTCTTGGTTTCTTGAATAAATAAGAATATCGTCGATGAAGACGATCACAAATTTATCGAGAAAGGATGAGAACACTCGATTCATAAGGTCCATAAACATCGCCGGAGCATTGGTCACGCCAAAAGGCATGACAACAAACTCGAAATGTCCGTACCTTGTTCGAAAGGCTGTCTTCGGAATATCATCCTGTTTTACTTTGACTTGATGATAACCAGACCTCAGATCAATTTTTGAGAACACAGTAGCTCCTTTTAATTGATCAAATAGGTCATCGATTCTCGGAAGAGGATATCTGTTCTTGATCGTTACATTGTTCAGTGCCCGATAATCTATGCACATTCGCATACATCCGTCCTTCTTCTTTACAAACAGTACTGGAGCTCCCCAGGGGAAATGACTAGGACGAATAAGTCCCTTATCAAGCAACTCCTACAGTTGTTCTTGAAGTTCTTTTAACTCAACCGGCGCCATCCGGTATGGTGCCTTGGAAATCGGGTTAGTACCAGGGACTAACTCGATCTCAAATTCCACTTCTCTATCAGGAGCTAATCCCGGTAATTCATCTGGGAATACTTCCGGATACTCACATACTACTCTGACATTCTCCAACCTCTGTTCCCTAGTTTGACCTATGTCAACCACATGCGCTAGAAAACTAGTATATCCCTTATCTAACATCCTTCTTGCCTTGAGAGTCGATAAGAATTTCTGAGTCCTTTTCCTTGGCTCCCCGATAAATTCAAATGTGAAATCTGCTTCGGGTTGAAAAACCACCCTTCGTTTACGGCACTCAACAGAAGCCCCATATTTACTCAGAAAATCCATTCCCATTATAACATCGTAGTCCTGCATGTCAAGTACTATCAGATCGCAGTAGAGTTCTCTTTCCGCAATTCCGACTGGTACCGCACGCAGTATGTGAGTGGATGTCATTATTTCTCCCGAAGGCAGGGTTGTTAAGAACTTGCAATCTAAAACTTGTGGGGACATATCTATCTTCTTAATGTAGCATGCAGAGATGAACGAGTGCGTTGCCCCAGTATCAAATAATGCAGTAGCATACCGACTGTAAATAAGTATCTGACCTGTGACAACCGTTGAAGCATTCGCAGCATCTTCCTTGGTGATAGAGAAAACCCAAGCATCCGCCATAGTTGATGGGGCCTCCAATCCCTCTGGTTCATTAGAATACTCTCTGGCTCCGCTTGTATATAATGCAGCTTCGCGGGTGCACCCTGGTACTGCACAAGCTGTTGGGAATGTGCCGGATTCTTGGTGGGACAGTACGAGGCCATGTGCCCTTCTACTCCGCAGATGAAGCACCGGTTCGTACCCTTGCGGCATTCCCCGGGGTGCATTTTCCCGCATGTAGCACACATGGGAAACCGGGATTGCTTATTTGCTGGGCCCCCTTGGGGGTTGTTCCATGGCTGTCGTTTACCAGTCTGGTTTCCTTTCCAATTTGCGTTGGTTTAATGAAAATTTGAGGTTTCTGACCCCCTGAGTGTTAATCAAAAGGAAGGAACATTTAAGGAAAAAATAAAAGATAACGAATCAAGAATCCCGGAGTGAACTTGATTCTTACTTTCATTTACTGCCTTCCTTTGTTGACTGATATTGTTCAGGTAATGTTCGGTGAGTAGGGCACTACTAAACAGCTCCTCTGCAGTCTGCGGTCTGTTAACTCCGCCGACCACGTTCAGAGCTATTTCGGGCCGCAACATCATTAACATAAGTCGAATCCTCTCCTTTTCAGTGCGAACCAGCTCAGGGCATAAGCGAGCCAAACGATTAAATTTTTCATGGCTTCGTTGACTGAGAGGTTGCCTTGTCGGAACTCCGTGAACTCGTCGTAGTGTTTATTGGTGACCCGCATGTTGAAGAATTCCTCGAAGAATTCTGACTCGAAATCCGCCCATGTCATCTGATTCACCAGTCTCTTGGCCTTGACCCTTTCCCACCACATTCTGGCATCTCCAGAAAGGCAGAATGACGCACATTTGATCTTTTCTTGTTCAGGCCAATCCAACAGCTCCATTGTACTCTCTACAGTCTTGAACCAGGCTTGAGCGTCCCAAGGTTCACCGACCCCCGAGAAATTTTCCGGCTTTAGTCTCAACCACTGGATCAGATAAGCCTCTTGTCGGGCTACAGTGGTCGAACCTGACGGAGGGGTTTGTATAACCGTAGGCGCAGCGGGTATAGCATTCTGGTTCGCCGGTGGGGTAGTAGAGTTTTCTTGTTGGTTCATCAGGGTATTAATAGTTTGCTGCTGCTCAGTGACTTGACGCTGAAGTTGAGTCACTAATTGCATTAAGTCAGGCGAGGGAGCAGTCTCGTTGAGTCTGTTACTCTGTCTTCTAGCCATGCTTTCCTTCATAAAGGCAAGTATGGATCATATGAGTTATTATTATACCTACCCCATATTAAATTCTAAATTATTAAATTAATATGTATATATGTAAGAGAAATATCGTTCATGTTCACATATCTTACAATTACTTGTCATTATCTATCATAAGACACCATCATACTTGCATACTCTAGAAGCATAACATATCATAAGAGTGCTTACTATCATAAAATATACCGAAAGGTACTTACTTGGAAGCGGCAGGAAGGAGGCTTGATGTGTGTGTAGTGAGATGGCAATGGCTCTGATACCAACCTGTAACGCCCGCCTTTCTCCCACACCTCTTGGTGTGGCGAGATGGGCGTCGTTACGCTAAACATACATATGCATAAAATAAAACATCATAATGCAGCGGAAACATTTTTTTTTCTAACATGCTTTTATTCTTGCAACTAAACACATGGAACATTTATACATGGCATCATATCATAACCTAACCATTCCATGACTTATTCATAACCATCGTAAGCAGCATGTACTTATCCATAATGTAGCATCATAAGTCTTAAGTCATCCGTTAGTCATAACCATAAAACATAGCATAAAATTTAAGAAAACATGTTCACACCCAAGACATGCATTATGTGAGAATATAAGAATCTTTGCCAAGTCAATGCTACACACACACATGCTTCTGCCTCTCCTGCGGCTTCCCTTAATAGCTTCTTGCATGATCTGCGGTACGAGGAAAATAAAACTATAAGCACATAGGCTTAGTAAAACCCTTTCCTACTCACTAAAATCATACGTCACTTAAACATAACATATCAAGTATCTGACATAGCGTAACTTCGAACATAAACATAAGCATAGTCATAACATAAGTCATAAGCGTATGAACAATTAACATAGCATGATTCCTAACATCACCATAGAGTTGCAACCTACTTAACATGACATAAATCTTAACATACATGAGCATAAACATACCTACATGAGCATAAACATACATACATGATGTGAAATATACTTATACTTGGCATAATTCCTAACATCCATGAACATAAGGCATACTTATCATATCGTAATTCTTAGCATACATGCATATAAAACATACTTATACATGACATGAAATATAAGCATAAACACAAGCATAAAATATACTTACCTTGGCGCGATGCATAACATGGATGTATAAATGGGACAAATGCATTTACTACATAAGGATGCTTAGTTTTGAAATCATACTTTTAAATGCTTAACATAACATCATTGGGGTCCCCGGCTTGTACCACATACATACTTCATAACGCGCATCCCTAAGTAAATACGAGGTAGCTAGCCTCAACCTACTAGGGTAAGGACAGCATAGTCGGTAGTCCTAGAAGCGGGGCGTTCTTAAGGTGCCAATCCCTGTTGCACAGCTTCGGTAGTGCCAGAACCGTGGACAGCATAGTCGGTAGTCCAGAACCGGGGCGTTCTTAAGGTACCCATCCCTTGGACCCTTACTTCGGTCTGGTACAAGCCTTATACATGAAAATAAACATGTATGCTTCATCATTCACACTTGTCATTCATACTTATCATTCATACTTATTTCATATCATTGTTATGCCTTCATCATTCATACTTATCATTCATACTTATAATTAAGGCATAACCATCATCTTTATTCATGCTTATCATTCTTTATTCATAACATAGAACATACATACATAATCATGTTTCTAGTCATAATCTTATCCGAGTTCATAAAGCTTGCATGATCATGATACAAAATCAACATACATCTCATACAAGATACATTTTATCTTACATACATGATCCTAGTATCCATCATAAGACATGAATAGTAAGCTACATATAAACCTAACACATACTACTAGAATTCATAGCATTCATCACCAAACATGCAAATACCTTCATGAGTCATAATTTCATTATAAGCATTTATCAATCATACATGCATTATTCTATTTATCATAATATACTCCTACATAAATTTCATGTATTCATGGTATATGATCTAAATATTGATGATTAAAATCATAACCTAAAATCAACCATACAAGTCATGTCACATAACACATAACCTAAGGTTTTAGTCATATGGAAGCCCTTACATCATGCCTAACCATGTACTAGCATCATGGGAACTTATAAATATGGATTTTTATAATCTTAACCCAACCCAAACCCTAGGGTTGGGTCTTGGCCGAAAGTCTCAAGGACCATGGGTCCATGGAAAATTTGCCTAGATCATGATTACATCTCTTACCTACATATCATGCCATAGAAAAATTATTTGAGTCCTTGATTGGACTTAACTCCAAGTCCTAGACCTAAAACAAGAGTTGGCCGAAAACCCTAGAAGGGTAACAAGCCCATGGAAGAGTTCATTTAACACCATTCTTACCCATAAGATATCATAAGAATCACATTAATCATGCTTGGAAAAGTTGGATTTTCCCCTAGCCTCTTGACCTTGATGTGGCCGAAACATATAAGGGTAACAAACCCTTAGAAAATTCATGTAAGTCACTATTTTCTTCCATACAACATCATAGTAAGACACACTAAGCATACTTGAGGGATTAAAATTAACCCCTAGCCCTACACTTGAGGTGGCCGAAACCCTAGATGGATTTTAGGGCATCAAAAATTTCCCTAAATCTCAATCTATGCCTTACATCTTATCATGAAACATTTAAGAGCACAAAAAAAGAATTTACATCATCCCTAGGCCTAAACCAAAGGCCTTGGCCGAAAGTTCCAAAAGCCCTAATCATGGATTTTCCCAACATATCATTCCAACAAAACTTAAATCTTGATAAATATCTTGAAAGCTATCATATCACAGGTGAGGGGGTTTTACCTTCCTTGATCTTGCTTACAAACTTCGAATAAAAGATAACAAGAGAACCTCCTTATTTCTAAACTCTCCTTAGTCCTTGTATCCTTGTAGGGGGGCCTTAGATCTTCAAGATGGGGTCCTTGGTGGAACTTTTCTCAAGGGAACAAGAACCTTGAAGTTTCGACCAAAGCAAGGAAGAAGAAGGAAAATGAAGAAGAGAAGGGAAGTTGTAACTCCCTTTCCTATTTATATTATTTTGAAAAGAGGTAAATGAAGAGTCATGGTGTCTCTTCCCTTGATGAATCTTCATTTCCTACACCTTAACTAATATCCACTTCATTTCCTCATAGCACTCCATTGCTAGGTGAATTGGTTAGTGCATGCTTGGTTGTACAAGAGGTCCAAGGTTCAATCCTTGGTGCATGCACTAATTTTCTATTTTATTTTTAATTTATTCCCTATTATTTTCTAAAATTCCCTAAAATTCCCTCATAATTATGTTAATATTTTTCATTACAATCCATCTATTTTTACATTAAATTTTACCTAAAACTACCTATAATAATGGCACTAGAAAGCCCCTATAAGGTCCCTTAGTACCTAGTTTCTCAATTTAAATGAGAAAACCATGGGTTTTAGGCTAAGGTTCGTACTAATATTTCTACGCCCTTCGGAAAATTATCTAGACATGCTTAATATTTTTAAAGAAATATTAAGAAAATTTTCCGGGTCGTTACAAAAGTGGGATTGTTTGGAGGCCTCGGTGATCTTGGATCACAGTAGATCGTCGCCCACACGACGTACGTGAAGGTAGGGACATAAGGTAGAAGACCGCGAGGTGATCGGAAGGTATATCTCTTCCTATGCTCCTTTGTATTTCCTTATGTCAATTTTGTGCCTTCATTATATATCTCGTCATTTTATGTTTAATAATTTATTATTTTGATTCCAAATCTTGATTAATAAATTATTAACTAGACCCCGACCATAAACACAAAAGCCGGCGATCAACTCGTTGCCTTTTCCAAGGTCGAACGATCGAGCAAATTACAAGGCCAATTTTGGTAATTGGCTACGTTGTAATTTGGATCGTTTGATACGGCACGAGACGGTCGATGGGAGACGGGTCTCCACTCGGATTAATTTTTAATCCGTAGACGTGGAGAGATATCTCGGATCGACCAGGTATTCGTTAAGGAAACCCGCCAAGTGATGGACCCAATAACTAGTGTCACGAATGAGTCTCAAATTTAGATATTTATAAATTGAATACCCTTAGCTAACAAAGTTAAATGTAGTATAGGGGCCTCCAGTCGTATTTTTCCAAAGACTAGTTAAGAGTGTTTAGTTCAAGCTTGAAAGTTTTTGTCGTTTGATTTGTTTTTGGGTTTTCAAATAAGGTTGGGGGTTTGATTTGCAAATAAGGAATGAAATAGCAGTAAAAATAGAGTAGAATGAACTTAACTAAAGCATGGAACGAATTAGGAAATTGCTAGAACTACACTTAACCTATTCGCCAACTGAATAATTAAATTCGACGATGGAATTGAAGTTTAAGAAATAATTGCAGGGAACTAATTACAGGAAACTAATTGCAAAAATTGAAAGCTAGAACAAAACAATGCTTAAGAACTTGACTTGAAGTATAGTTGGAATAAGCTAGAGCAATATGAAGAAAATAAGTGCTTGGAACCAAAATTATCCTAAATTAAACACCAAACAAGTCTCTCTCCATGTTTTCCCCTTGCCGTCACACAAAAGATGAGCTAGAGACCCTCTAACTCAAAAATCAACAAAGAAACACTCCCTGATCAGTTTGCTGCGAAATAGTCTATACTGCTCTTCCTGATCGGTCACAGAACCGATCAAGTCTTCCTCTGATCGGTCACGGGACCGATCAGAGGCATCTCTGTTCGGTCACGGCGATCGGTCAATAACTGAAACACTTCCACCAAGCTCTCCATCTTGACGCATTGATAAGCGATCGAACTCAAAAACCTTCAGAGCAGTTCAGAGAACCCCTCCGAGCGATCCTTCAGCTTCGGTCGATGGAGATCGGTGGTCAAACGTAAGCAATCGATGGAATGGAACTCTCAGCGAAACCCTCGCCTGAGCTCCTTCAGCTACGAGAATTGGATGCAAACTGAACAAGAGAACGACTTCGATGATCTGACAACTTGAAAACAAACAGGTTTGATGTTGGTCGCGCGATCGGAGAATAATAGACGAAGAAAAATGAAGAATAGGAAGAACTGGAAAACCGATCTCGCGATGCTGCGACGACGCCAGATCTGATCGGAGAATTTTGTTTTATTAGTTAGCAATGAACGGCTGTGATCACCCTTGCTGCATCCAATGGTCGGATCTACTCTGATCTGAACCAAACCTTCCAGATCTCCATCAACAGTCCTGATCTACTTCTCCTTAGCTTGGATCAATCAGATCTGCAACGGATGGCTCAGATCTCTCTGCCTCTTGAATGGATGGTTTGTTAGTAATATAAGAGAAGTGTCCTAAGGCAATCGCCTTATGATTGTAATCATTTACTTTAATAAATGAATATTCACTATTTGAGTATACATGTTCGTGTATTTGATTGAGATCTTAAACTCATTTACTGAATGTCCGCAATACAATTCACAGCATGAGAGAATTTGTGATGAATTCACAACTAGTGATTATCTCTACATGTGCAATTGTGAAGTATTGAAATTGTCCCTAGTCAATGAATTGATAAATATAGACACTATCAATTCTGTTGAGACTAGCATGGGTTATTCTCTAATCAGCTGATTCTCACTGGCTGGTGACATTGGGATGTCCGGAGATAAACATGAATGCTAGTTAAGGGAACTAGTTCATTGGAGTGACTAGCTGTAAGACTTCATATGGTAATCTACATATAGATATGTCAATGAAGTTCTTACTGCAGCTTAAGTGCGATGTTCCTTAGACATGCGGTGTTCAAGTCATCTTGGTTATGAAGACTTATACTTTGACATCTTAAGCAAGCATCTCCAAGGAGGTGTGGACCCAGGATGGTTGGGTATAAGCCGAAGTGCCCGAAGATGTTTGAACAGCCTACAAAGGATTCACCACTCCTTGCGAGGGGATGTATATCCAAGGCCTATCGTCGGATTGTTACTCGAAGCCTCTAGCCAGAGCATGACATGTTCAAAGTATGAATCTCTTAAATACATGAGAGTAATTAGAATCCGTAGGACGAGAGAACGTAACTTGGGCTAGGTGTGACGTAGTCAGCCTAGTGGGGACTGACACACATAGACCGTGTCCTGAACCAAGTGGGTATAAGATGGTGAAGGGAATGAGGCACGATTCATTAGAGCTGCTGAAGGGTTTCAGAATTATCTCTGAGGTCAACCGTTGATCTTTCGATTAATTGGGGATCATGATGTACTACTAGGTGTCACTCACGATCGTTCTATAATTGGTTAATTATAGACGGCCAACATAAATCGAAAGCCTATTTTAGTCACACGCACTACGAGTAATCCGAGGGATTTAAAACGAGTTGAAAATTGGATTTTCCGATCAAGAGAGATAAGTCGAATCTGAATTTTCAGAGACGCAGCGGAAGCATAAAACGGCTAAGTCTTTTGAAGACTTATTGGACGAATTAAATGAGTTTAATTCGTATGGTTTCGTCTTGGGTTTGGCCGGCCAAAGAGGATCCCCACCCTCTTTGTTTGGCCGGCCAAATTAAAAGGGGGAGAACCGAATTTTTTGGTTCAAATTATAAAATAAACCGAGCGCGGTTTGTTTTATAAAATTATGGATAAAGAAATTTATATAAAGAAATTTATATAAAGAAATTTATATAAAGGGATTTATTTTTCATGGAAATTAAATTGAACCATGGATTGGTTTATTTTATAAAATCAATAATGGATTGATTTACCATGATAAAGAAATTTATATTAAGAAATTTCTTTCCATAATAAAAGGGGAGACATGGTTGTTTGTATTATAAATTAAGTTATAATAAAAACTTGGCATAACGGAATAATTCATAGAAAAATTTATAAGATAAATGTCTTATGAAAAATTTATTCCGTTAAGAGGAGACTTGGCAATTAAGAGGCTACTATATAAATGTACCAAGGCAAGGCTTGGAAATTAATCCAAGAGATCAAGGATTCTTGCCTAGCCTCTCTCCCTCTCCTTCTCTCCCTCTGCCTCTTCTAGTGTCACCGGCCCTAGAGCCCTCCCCCTTTGTCGTGAGCTTCCACCACCAAGAAGAGGCCGAAGAAGAAGAAGAAGCGGGCGCGACTCCTTCCTTCCTCACGGAATCTTGATTCCGTTCTTCGTTTGGTGGTTAGTCTTTCATCTCTCTCTTAGTATTCTTGTCATGCCTTTGGAGAATCTAGTAGTTCTTGTCGGCACAAAACTCGTGGCTTTGCGAAGTCATCCCGAAGAAAACTCGGCGTGGACGCGAATAGAGGCGGAGCTTCCAAGGGACGTTACGGTTGGATCTCGTCCCTTTCTACGAGTTACGCAAGGTATTAAGTAAATTAGTTTACTTTCTGCAAAATTTTAAATGTATGATCATGTCTCCACAACATAAGGTTGCATGCTAGATACGTGGTTAAAATAATTTGAGAAATTATTTATGCTAAATCTTCCGCTGCACGTAATTAAATTTTAAAATTATGAACTCGTATCCATGTCAACATGCACTCGGTCCCAACAGTGGTATCAGAGCCGGTTAGTGTTCGACATAATCATATAATTGTTTTGCGGAAAACTTTGTCATGATCTCAATTTTGGAAAATTTTCGAATTATGGAAACTTTCCAATTATGATAAATTTTAGATTTAGGAATTTCAAAGTTTGGAAATCCTCATGAAATTTCGCAAACTTTTGAAAGATCCTAGTTTCTGAAATTTTATGATAATTGTGAAAACTTCCCATTTTTGGAAACTTTCCAATTTTGGAAATTTTCTATTTTGGAAATTTTCTAATTTTGGAAATATGTAAGTTTTCTTTATACCAGAAACTTACAATTATTCCGAAAACCTATTATGAAATCTCACAATTTTGGGCACTTTCTTTCAAGAAAGTCTAGACAAATTTATGGATTATTAATTGACAATTAAATTCGAATTAGTTTTAAATTATTAACAAAATTCTTTATTTTGGATTGAGCCTCGGGGAGCCGTCCAATTTAAAGTTAGTTGTTGTAATTTAATTTCCTATTTTGAATAAAATTGTCATGTTTAATTTGGTTACGCCTCAAGGAGCGAACCAAATTATATTTACAATAAATTCCTTTTTTTAGGTATCTGAGCCTCGGGGAGCCACCCAAAGAAAATAATTTGTTGAAATTAATAAATTCATAAATAAAATATGTAATCAAATCTTGGAAATTTTGAGGTGATTCTCAAACGATAATTTCCATATTTGATTTAAGAGGTGATGCTCTTACATATTGTTGTCTCCAAAATTAATTAGGAAAATGGTTTCCTATAGAGTTTTCTTAAATAAGATTTTCATGAAAATAATATGTGGTTGAATTAAGGGAATCTATCTCTTAATTTAATAAGATTTGATTTAGAGAAATCAAAGTCTTAAACATATTATTTCCGAAATTGATTATGACAATTTAGGAAATTGTTTCCCAAAACAATTCCTTGAATAAAGTATGAAATTAGAATTAGGAAATCCGGTTCCTAATTCAATTAATGAGGCTTGATAAATTAAGTCACATACATACTTTATTAAGGAAATCGTTAGTACATGACATAATTATATGTCATGAATGTGCTTAGAAAAGAAAGGATGAGACCCAAAACCCCTTACAAAATATTAAGGCCAACACCTTCCGTTAATATGGTTAGAACCGGAGTTTTGTTTCTCGTTTTGGTTGATGGACACATCCATGCCCGGCTTGAACCTCAACATGTTCAAACCATGGAATTAGTTTATGATTAATATAGTTGGAGTCAGAGGTCAATCCTTAGTTTTGGTTGTTGGACACATCCAAGCCTGACTAAACGGTTGAATTAGCTCCAACCATATTAAAACTATTTCTTGATTAATAGGTCAGCCTTAAGCTTAGAGCATCGATTTGTTGTGCCACAGCCAAGGTCGATGTAAAGAGAGGTGCAGTTGGGTGCTATGTATAATGTGTTGGTGCAGAATGCACCTAAGTCAAACCAGTGTTTTGATAATGGCAACATAGGTCAAAAGTTAAGTCTTTCTTGTTTTCTAACAAGTTAATCTAGTGTGCAGGAAAAGCCCTAGCGAAGGACTGCTAGGCACTGGCAAAGGAACGCCAGGGAAATAAGCCCCAGCAAAGGACCGCTAGGCACTGGCGAAGGACTACCAGTATCAAGCCCTAGCGAAGGACTGCTAGGCTCCAGGCGAAGGACAGCCTGGGACTGAAGCCCTAGTGAAGGACTGCTAGGCAACTGGCGAAGGACTGCCAGTTTACAAGCCCTGACAAAGGACCGTCAGGCAAAAGTCCAACTAGAGGAACGGTTGGCATCAGGTAATTTCTCCCGAGAGGAGTAGGTGAGGACGCGTTCCCCGTCGAGGGAACAGTAGGCGTCGGTTCGACCTAGGGCTCCATTTTGGAGACCAAAGTCAGAACCAAGATAGCTAAGGCTGTATAATCTAATAACTTAATATATTTGTGTTTTGTACTAACCCTGGATGCAGGACCGAAGGAACGTGTGTCTGCAGCTCAGAAAGCCTCAAAGGAGAGAGGCAAGGACTGGGTAGGGCGCCCGGAGCGTCCCGGGCGCCCCCAAGGGCCATACAAAACACATAAAGCAAGATGTGGTTCGAACACATACTGGGTCGGGCGCCCCCGTGCTTCCGGGCGCCCCTGCTGCTCCCGGGCGCCCCCTGCGTCCCGGGCGCCCCCATGCGCATACCTCGAACCGAACCCCTCGAATCCCAGAAGATAAACTTTGACCCAGTCAAAGCGGGCGCCCCGAGCGCTCCGGGCGCCCCGGTCAAAGCGGATCCAGGGGATCAGACACGACCGAGAGCTCTGCGGATCGAAGGCCACGTGGGGGGCGCCCCCAACATCCCGGGTGCCCCCAGGCCCTATATAAAGGGCCCTCGACCCCAAGCTTCGAACATCAATTCACTCGACGCCTCAAAGCTCTTCTGCTCTCGCGCCTTGCTCCGGAAACTCCCCAATTCGAGCCGACGACATCCCGCTGCTCCGAAAAAGCTGATCTACTCCGGACGTCGGTAAAGAAGAGCATTCTTTTTATTTACTGCACTTATATTTGTAATTAAATCTTTGTAAAACTTTTTGCGCCTATATAGAATTGCCCAAAGTAAACGGTCAACAACCGTGGGCCTTGGAGTAGGAGTCGACACAGGCTCCGAACCAAGTAAATCGACTGTGTCTCTGTGTCTTGTTTTTTAACTTCCGCTGCATACCTACTCTTAGTCAAATCCGAACGATTTCAGATATTCACCCCCCCCCCTCTATCGGTTTTCTCGATCCAACAAGTGGTATCAGAGCGGGGAAGTTCAAACTTGGTGCAACCACCAGTTTGAAAATTTCTTTTCGGATTTTCTTTATTATTTTCAATTTTTTTTTAAATACTTTTTCGTACGAATTTTTTTGTTAATCGAGGTTGGTGCAACACCCCTCGATATTTTATTTCCCTTATCCAGCACTACTAATCCAAGACCTAGTCTTGGAAACCTTGTTTTTCTGTTAGTTTTTTTTCAGATTAAAATGGTCATGCAAGAGGGATTCAGCACCGCCAGGCCTCCACTTTTCAGTGGAGAAGACTTTTCTTACTGGAAAAGTCGTATGGAGGTCCACCTGAAAACTCAAGTGGATATGTGGATCATCATCCAGTCCGGTCTGGAGATCCCCAAAGACGCCGAAGGAAAACCACAAAGCTACTCCGAATGGGACAACTCCCTAAAACGGAAGATAGAAGCCGACGCAAAAGCAACACAAACTCTACAATGCGGGCTGACAAAGGAAGAGCTGAACCACGTGGGCCCCTTCAACAGTGCAAAGGAGCTGTGGACAAAACTGATCGAGCTGCACGAAGGGACTTCAGATACTCGGATCAGCAAGAGGGATCTGCTACTAAACAAACTCTACACAATCAAGATGGCCGACAACGAAACAGCAGCCCAGCTCCATGCACGAATCCAAGAGGTAATGAACGGTCTTCACACAATAGGTCACAAGGTTGAAAACCGTGACCTAATCAGGTATGCCTTAAACGCCTTCCCTACAAACACCTTGTGGGCATCTATGGTAGATGCATACAAGGTCTCTAGGGATCTTTCTAAAATAAAATTAGATGAATTGTTTTCCGAACTAGAACTGCACGAACAAACTAACACCAATGTGGTCGAGAAAGGTATTGCTTTCGTTGCAGGTAAAACAGGAAGGACAACAAAGAAGAAGCCTGAACCCGAACTTGAGTCTAACTCAGACTCAGACTCAGAAGAAGAAGAAGGAGAACAAACTAAGCTGGTTCGGCTCACTCGAAACTACTACAAGGAGCTGAAGAACCGAACCAACAAACGGAAAACCGGCCGAAGAAAGGACGAACCAGCTGAACCCGCAAACAAGCCTAATGTGACCTGCTACGAGTGCAAGAAAAAGGGCCACTACAAGTCAGAGTGCCCTAACCTAAAGGAGACAAAAAGGACGAGAAGAAAGAAGGCACTGCACGCAACCTGGGACGAATCGTCCTCAGAAGAAGAAGAAGAGGCACCCCAGTCCAACCTCCTAGCTCTGTCCGCCTCAGATAAAGTCGAGACTGAGTCAGAAACAGAACAAGAGGACGGCGAGCTGACCTTCACAGAAGATGGAGAAATTAAGGTAACTGGTTTTAATAGATCGCAATTAAGTGAGTTAATTTCCTTTCTTTCCCGAGATTTGGCAAAAGCCAAACTCCGAGTCGAATCCCTCCGACAGGAAGTAAAACTCCTGAAAGAGGGAGATGACTCTAAAACCTTAACCGAGAAGGTTCAGGAAGGAACTCCTACTCAAGTTGAAAAACTTGAAAAGGAAAACTTCTCCCTGAAAACTCAGGTTAAGGATCTTAGATCAGCATTAGAACGATTTACATCTGGTTCCAAGGGTCTTGACATGATTCTTGGAAAACAGAAATCAGTTCTAAATCGATCCGGACTGTGCTATAGAACCAAATCCCGGCAAAGATCATACTTTGCCGTACTGAATCAGTCCAGAAGAAAAGTTCAGGCATGGGTACCTAAACTGTGTCTGAACCAACCGACTGGATCAAATCAGTATTGGATCCCCAAGGACAAGATTCACATCTTGCCCAACCATCACCGTGGCTTTAGTCCAGGGGGACCCAAACTGAAAACTATTTTCATTATTAGATAAACTTGTTATTCTTGATTTAAATTGCTTGATTGATTGTTTATTTAATTTCTGCAATATACCATGCTTAGACTTAGGCTAGCTTAAGGACTAAACAAACTTAGCTGAAATTTGACAACATAGTATTGGGTGTAGGTGAGATGATAGTACGTTAGGGAAGTCAATTTGGCGGAACTAGCTGAAGCTACCGATCCAAGACCCAAACTAGTTAGACCAGAAATTTTTCAAAGATTTTTTGAAAATGAAATTTCATTAAAAGACTTTGTCAAGGAAAGGGTGGATGATCCTATAAGGCTATGGCCAAAGAAGGCCTAGTGCCTCACCAAGACCTGGAAGCCAATTTCTAAAATTCAAATTCAAATTTTTTTTTGTCAAATTCGAATCTAACACAAAATTTCAATTATTTGTAAATTTAAACATTGTTGTTAAAATTAATTGTTTTCAAAATTAATTAAGGTTTTAAAATTTAATTGTTTTCAAAATTAATCAAAATTTTTAAAATAATTTTAACTATCAAAACTTGTCTCACAAAACCTATAAGGTTAACGTGATTGAAAAACCTAGATTTGGGTGAAATAGCAGGAATAAGACTAAGTTGGAAATTCTTTTACCTATAGGATGAGATATTCTTGTATTTGCCAAAATCATGGTCAAACCATGATTAATATAGTCAAACCATGGTCAAAGCGGTCAAACCACAGTCAAAGCAGTCAAACCATGGTCAAAGCAGTCAAACTAGAGTCAAAACAGTCAAATCAATTTCAACCATGGTCAAAATGATGACAAGACAAAAATTTTGTCTTTACCAACTTTAACCCGGGCGCCCGAGACCACACGGGCGCCCCTCCCCTTCTGTTTTTTCGTTCCCCGAGATAAAAAAGCTGCCATACTCTTGACTAGGGCGCCCGTAACCACGCGGGCGCCCCCATCACATCCAACGCAGCAAAAGCTGCAAAGCCCTCTGATGAGGGCGCCCGAGCTGTCCCGGGCGCCCCCAGCAGCCAAAAAGTTACTGCCTTTGGCAATAACCCTGACTAGGGCGCCCGGAAGCTCCCGGACGCCCCCGTGAGCTTGCCTATAAAAGGCACCCAAACCTCCCTCACTCCCCACACCAAAATCAATCTTCTTCTCCACTTCTTACTCTTCAAGAAGACCTTCCAAGTCCTCTTCTTCAACCATGCCTCCCCGAGCCGTCCGATATGATTATCATTTATTTTTATTGCATTTAAATTTAATTCATGCAATATCTTTATTCGTCCTTTAAATCTTTTAAATATTTATTCTTCCTTTAAGACGCCGACCGAACCCGGCCAACCCCGGTGCCCAACCTAGTCCCGACCCTAGATTTCCTAATCTAGAGTTATGTAATAGGTTTGCACAAACAATCTACAAGCCTATTAAAACGAGCTATCTCAATAGGCACTTTTTTACCCAATCATGCCCTGTCACCATGAACATCATTAACTTCTATCAATTGGACAATCTTGTCTTCTGCAAGCATACAATTAATGAATCTTTATGCGCAGAATTTTACAATAATATTATTCGACAAGATAATCTTATGTTTCACACCACTGTCCAAGGGATTCCTTTGACCATCACCCCTACTCTGTTGAACCGCTTTCTAGGACTGCGACCCTCACAGACCACATTCTGCTGTTATCCTCCTAGGAACCCCCCATTTGATCCTCCCTACTCAGAGATTACCCTAGATACCATTCACTCCTATTTCTTTAGGGCAGACCTCCCCGCAAACAGACGCTTCCTAGCTGTTGAACTTCAGGCCCAGAACTATGCCTTGTATAGAGTTCTGGTCCGCTGTATCCTACCACTTTCCACCAGAGACCTAGGGACTATGCGACCCTTTCATGCTTTCCTTCTTTATGCCCTAGTCCACCACCTTGACCTAGACATTGGACTCCATATGTTTCATACCATTTTGCATGCGTCCAGAGTCATGACCCAGGGACGAGTACGGACACCATATTGCCACATCATCACATCCCTTCTTCATCACCACGGTCGGGACATTACCATTGGTGAAATTACCGCTATGATCGACTTTGACGAAATAGGATTTAGGAACTTCTCCTTAGCGGGTCAAGAGGTGTCGGCCACCGGGGTTCTTAGCTGGAGACGACAGCAGGCCGGAGCACCAGTCGACTCAGACGAGGAGGTTGAGGTCGACGTCGGAGATCTAGCAGCAACAGCCCGAGTGCACATAGATGAGCCCGCTCCACCGACACTCTACGATCGAGTGACTCAGCTAGAGACCCGTATTCAGAGCCTCCGAGAGGAAGTGGAGGCCAATCACGCTGAAGACATGGAGACGAATCTGGGCTACTACAACAGTTACATGAGCGCCCTTCGAGCCGAGAGGGAGGCCAGAGAGGCAGAGTATCATGAGATGATGACTCTATTTCGATCCTGGCAGCCAGGCTCCTCCGATCATCCCGGTCCTTCATCTTAGATTCACTTAGTATTGTACCTATTTGACTGCCCCTACTCAGTAGGGTTGACTTGGGTTTGACTGTTTGACTGTATTTGAACCTTGATTACCTGCTTTATTTTCTGTTAACGAGTTTACATACTTGTTCTACTTGCAGTTAGGATTGTGCTCTGTAGAATAGATTATTATTTTTTTCCCAACTTGATTTCAAAAATCAGTTTTCTAAAAATAGATTTTGAAAAACTGTTTTACTTAATTTCAAAATCAGTTTTCATTTTTTTTTACTTAGTTTTTTTTTGCAAAACTACCCCCTTTAAAAATTAGGGCTTTTTCGAAAATGGACTTAGCCTAGGCCCTAACCCTAGAACTGCATGCACCTATAGACTTAGAAGCCGGCATCTCACAAGCACCTTAGGGTACTTTTGATTGATAACCTAGAAAGAGTTGAGATGCTTAGGTCTTTGCCTTAATTCAAGATGCTTTAAGTCAGTGCATCAGCAGTAATTGGGGCACTAAATACAACTTAAACAGCAATCCAGTTAAGTGTCAAGTTTAGAAAATCTAACTTAAACAGAAACACTTAACTTGACTAACCCTAGCAAAAACTACTGTTTATAACAGTTAGTAAGTAGCTAATGGGGTTAGACAGGTCCCTACAGAGAAAATTGATTGATTTAGTGTAAATCTAATTATGAATTGGTTCAGTACAGCAAATTCTTATTTATTTTCTTTATTCATGCTATATTTATCTTGTTTTGATATATGGCAAAGGGGGAGAGTTAGGAAAGAGAAAAATTGAGAAAAATTAATTACTTTTTCAAAATTTCAAAATTTTGATTTTATTCAAAAAGGTTCAAAAATATACTTATCCTTTATTCAAAAGCTTAAACTTTTTGAAGAAGTACTTAAGTTCTTAAAGCCTTCAAAATTTTGCCTAAGTACTCCAGTTTCAAAATTTCTTAAAGCTTTCGAAATTTTGCCTAAGTACTCTAGTTTCAAAATTTCTTAAAGCTTTCAAAATTTTGCCTAAGTACTCTAGTTTCAAAATTTCTTAAAGCTTTCAAAATTTTGCCTAAGTACTCTAGTTTCAAAATTTCTTAAAGCTTTCAAAATTTTGCCTAAGTACTCCAGTTTCAAAATTTCTTAAAGCTTTCAAAATTTTGCTAAGTACTCTAGCTTCAAAAGTTTTTTTCAAGCTTTCAAAATATTGCTAAGTACTCTAGCTTCAAAATTTTTTTTCCAAGCTCTCAAAATATTGCTAAGTACTCTAGCCTTTAAAAAGTTTCTTACTTAAGCAAATTTTATTTCAAGCTCTCAAAATTTTGCTAAGTACTCTAGCCTTTAAAAAGTTTCTTACTTAAGCAAATTTTATTTCAAGCTCTCAAAATTTTGCTAAGTACTCTAGCCTTTAAAAAGTTTCTTACTTAAGCAAATTTTATTTCAAGCTCTCAAAATTTTGCTAAGTACTCTAGCCTTTAAAAAGTTTCTTACTTAAGCAAATTTTATTCAAGCTCTCAAAATTTTTGCTAAGTACTCTTGCCATTAAAAAGTTTCTTACTTAAGCGTGTCAAAAATTTTTAGTACTCTAGAGCTTATGTTTTTCAAAACTATATTGAAACTGAAATTCTTACTTAAGCTAACATTTACAAAAAGCTTTCAAGTACAAGTAAACTTTTTTAACCCCACGAATTTTTGAAAAATCTAGGGGGAGATTCCTTCCAGGGGGAGGGAACAAAAGTTAAAACCTTTTCATGTTTTGCTTAAACTTAACTTTTTGAACTAGGGTTGCCATAAATCAAAAAGAGGGAGATTGTTGGTGCAGAATGCACCTAAGTCAAACCAGTGTTTTGATAATGGCAACATAGGTCAAAAGTTAAATCTTTCTTGTTTTCTAACAAGTTAATCTAGTGTGCAGGAAAATCCCTAGCGAAGGACTGCTAGGCACTGGCAAAGGAACGCCAGGGAAATAAGCCCCAGCAAAGGACCGCTAGGCACTGGCGAAGGACTGCCAGTATCAAGCCCTAGCGAAGGACTGCTAGGCTCCAGGCGAAGGACAGCCTGGAACTGAAGCCCTAGCGAAGGACTGCTAGGCAACTGGCGAAGGACTGCCAGTTTACAAGCCCTGACAAAAGACCGTCAGGCAAAAGTCCAACCAGAGGAACGGTTGGCATCAGGTAATTTCTCTCGAGAGGAGTAGGTGAGGACGCGTTCCCCGTCGAGGGAACAGTAGGCGTCGGTTCGACCTAGGGCTCCATTTTGGAGACCAAAGTCAGAACCAAGACAGCTAAGGCTGTATAATCTAATAACTTAATATATTTGTGTTTTGTACTAACCCTGAATGCAGGACCGAAGGAACGTGTGTCTGCAGCTCAGAAAGCCTCAAAGGAGAGAGGCAAGGACTCGGTAGGGCGCCCGGAGCATCCCGGGCGCCCCCAAGGGCCATACAAAACACATAAAGCAAGATGTGGTTCGAACACATACTGGGCTGGGCGCCCCCGTGCTTCCGGGCGCCCCCTGCGTCCCGGGCGCCCCCATGCGCATACCTCGAACCGAACCCCTCGAAGCCCAGAAGATAAACTTTGACCTGGTCAAAGCGAGCGCCCCGAGCGCTCCGGGCGCCCCGGTCAAAGCGGATCCACGGGATCAGACGCGACCGAGAACTCTGCGGATCGGAGGCCACGTGGGGGGCGCCCCGACATCTCGGGCATCCCCAGGCCCTATATAAAGGGCCCTCGACCCCAAGCTTCGAACATCAATTCACTCGACGCCTCAAAGCTCTTCTGCTCTCGCGCCTTGCTCCGGAAACTCCCCAATTCGAGCCGACGACGTCCCGCTGCTCCGAAAAAGCTGATCTACTCCGGACGTCGGTAAAGAAGAGCATTCTTTTTATTTACTGCACTTATATTTGTAATTAAATCTTTGTAAAACTTTTTGCGCCTATATAGACTTGCCCAAAGTAAACGGTCAACGACCGTGGGCCTTGGAGTAGGAGTCGACACAGGCTCCGAACCAAGTAAATCGACTGTGTCTCTGTGTCTTGTTTTTTAACTTCCGCTGCGTACCTACTCTTAGTCAAATCCGAACGATTTCCGATATTCACCCCCCCCCCCTCTATCGGTTTTCTCGATCCAACATAATGTTGCATACTTGTTAATGAGTTAACAACCCAATGATTTATGCAATCATTCAATTAGTTGATAGCATAAAGTGATAGTTACATATATGTGATATGTAATCGGTATAATTACCTACCTTCATAGCTAAGAATAACTTGATGGCCACAGCCATGGTTGTTCTTATCTATGGTTGGATATCAACCTATTTGGAGATGTTCCTACGATCTCCCGAATTGATAAAAAGGGTTATTCAATTCGAAAAATAAATAGGATTTAATTAATGTATGTTGATGCATTCTTTATCATTCTTCTCACATAAGCTCAATTTGTATTTCTAGGATAATCACTTGATCATGTCTTCTCTGAATTTGCGTTCCATTTTGGACACCAATAAATTAACTGGGCCAAACTTCATGGACTGGCTTCGAAACCTGAGGATAGTCCTCAAGGCAGAGAAGCTTGCTTATGTCCTTGAAGATCAACTTCCCAACCGTCCTCCAGAAAATGCAACTCCAGACCAGTTAGTGGCCTATCAGAAACATGTGACCGATTCTGAACTTGCGAGTGCATCATGCTAGCCGCTATGGTACCTGAGCTGCAAAAGCAGCATGAGCATATGGATGCTTATACCATCATCTTTCATCTTCATGAGTTATTTGACGAGCAGGCGAGATCCGAAAGGTTCGAGGTCTCCAGACTCCTCTTCACCTCTAAGATGCAGGAAGGCACTTCTGTCTCACAGTTTATGTTGAAGATGTTGGGGTACATTGAGTGACTGGGCACACTCGGTTTTGCAATGGATCATGAACTAAGTATTGACTTAATTCTGCATTATTTGCCCAAAAGTTATTCACAATTTATGATAAACTATCGGATGAACAAGCTGGAGACTACCATTCCTGAGTTGCTCAACCTGCTGAAGACTATAGAGCCTTCTGTGAAGCAGGATCAGAAGACGGTACTGTTAGTTGGTTCCTCAAAGAAAGGTTCTAAGAGGAAGGCCAAAGAACAGAATAAAGGAAAGAAGAAAAAGGCCAAAAAGACTGAAAAGACACCAAAAGGCACTTGTCATCACTGTGGCAAGGAGGGTCACTGGCGAAAAAACTGCAAGGTTTATCTTGAGTCCTTGAAGAAGAAGGCATCTGATGCCCCATCCTCTTCAGGTATCTTCGTTATTGAATGTCACTCTATTTCCTCAACCGCCTGGGTACTTGATACTAGGTGTAGCTCACATATATGTAATGACATACAGGGGCTAAGGAATAAAAGAAGACTCGTCAAGGGAGAAGCGAATTTGCGAGTTGGAAATGGAGCAAAGATTGCTGCTGTTGCCATTGGAACATATTTGCTAAAGCTCCCTACTAGAGTTGTCTTAGAGATGGATAATTGTTATTTTGTTCCTTCGTTAATAAAGAACATTGTATCTATTTCATGCTTGAATGAAAAGGGTTATCATTTAACTTTTAGTAATAATTGTTGTTACATAACTTTAAATGGTGTTCTTTATGGGATCGGAACTTTGTGCAATGATATCTACACATTAGATTTATCCGATGACATTTTCAATATTGAAGTTAGCAACAAACGTGCTCGAACAGATAATCGAATAGACTCCTATATGTGGCATTGTCGTCTTGGCCATGTAAGTAAGAAACGCATGACCAAATTATACCGATATGGAATTCTGGAATCATTTGAACCCGGTTCATTTGATACATGCGAATCATGCTTAAAAGGCAAGATGACCAAATTATCCTTTTCTGGAAAAGGTAATCCAGTGGGAGAATTGCTTGGTCTAATACATACTGATGTATGTGGACCAATGTCAACTCTTGCACAAGGAGGCTATAGCTACTTCATTACCTTTATCGATAATCACTCACGATTCGGGTATGTGTTCTTAATGAAACACAAATCTGAAGCTTTTGAGAAATTCAAAGAGTTCAGAAATGAAGTAGAGAAATAGCTTGGCAAAAGTATTAAGATACTTCGATCCGATCGGGGTGGTGAATACTTAAGTCAAGAGTTTCAAGATTATCTTAGGGATAATGGGATATTGTCTCAATGGACTCCGCCATATACACCACAACATAATGGTGTATCTGAGAGACGTAACCGAACCTTGATGGACATGGTTAGATCCATGATGAATCATGCAACCCTTCCAAAATCCTTTTGGGGCTATGCACTTAAGATAGCTGTTTACTTGCTAAACAGAGTCCCGACCAAGGTAGTCTCTACTACTCCATATGAGACGTGGAATAGTAAGAAACCTCACTTAACTCACCTTAAGATATGGGGTTGTCCTGCTTATGTGAAGCGGACTGTATCAGACAAATTCGATGCTAAGTCTGATAAATGTCTATTTATTGGATACCCTAAGGAAACAAAGGGTTACCAATTCTATAATCCCTTGGAACAAAAGGTGTTTGTTTCAAGGCATGCTGTATTTCTGGAAAAAGAATTTTTTTTACAAGAAAACAATGGGAGTGGCATTGAACTTGATGAAGTTCAAGAAACTCCAATAGACATTACAGAGACACCTAGTCTAGACCCACAACCAATAACTCATAATGATGAGCTATCAGTTGAACCTAAAACAACACCACCTCTTCGTAGGTCTGATAGGACACGCAATATTCCAGAGAGATACAGATTTTTCATAAGTGAATCGAACGACGTGTTACTCATAAGCGATGATGAACCTATCAGTTATGAAGATGTTCTGAAAAGTTCAGAAAGGGACAAATGGCTTGAAGCCATGAAGTCGAAAATGGATTCCATGTACGAAAACCAAGTATGGGACTTGGTTAACCCACCTGAAGGGATTAAGCCCATAGGGTGCAAGTGGGTTTTCAAGAAGAAAACCGACATGGAAGGTAATGTTGTTACCTTTAAGGCTAGATTAGTGGCAAAAGGATATCGTTAGAAACAAGGAATTGATTATGACGAAACCTATTCGCCAGTAGTTATGCTTAAATCCATTCAGATGCTCCTAGCCATAGCAGCTCATTATGATTATGAGATATGGCAAATGGATGTGAAAACAGCTTTCCTTAATGGAAACCTGCTTGAGGATGTATATATGATACAACCTGAAGGTTTCACATCGGTTGATAAAACCAAAGTATGCAAGCTTCGACGATCCATATATGGACTGAAGCAAGCATCCAGGAGCTAGAACATCCGTTTTGATGAGACAATCAATGAGTTTGATTTCTCACAAAATCCTGACGAACCTTGTGTGTACAAGAAGGTTAGTGGGAGTGCAGTCGTATTCCTAGTGTTATATGTCGATGACATATTACTTATAGGAAACGATATATCAGTCTTACAGTCGGTTAAAATTTGGTTGTCCAAAACTTTCTCCATGAAAGACCTGGGAGAAACAACCTATATCCTTGGGATTAGAATCTATAGAGATAGATCAAAACGGATGCTTGGTCTTTCGCAGACTACATATACAGACCGAGTGCTAAAAAGGTTTAACATGTCGGAATCCAAGAAAGGTTACCTTCCCATCAGGCATGGGATCAACCTTTCAAAGTCTATGTGTCCGCGCACAGAAGACGAGAGGATTTGCATGAATAAGATTCCTTATGCATCCGCGATAGGATCTATCATGTATGCTATGTTATGTATGTTGGGACCGGGTGCATGTCGACATGGATACGGGTTTGTAATTTTAAAATTTAATTACGTGCAGCGGAAGATTTAGCATAAATAATTTCTCAAATTATTTTAACCACGTATCTAGCATGCAACCTTATGTTGTGGAGACATGATCATACATTTAAAATTTTGCAGAAAGTAAACTAATTTACTTAATACCTCGCGTAACTCGTAGAAAGGGATGAGATCCAACCGTTGCGCCCCTTAGAGGCATCCACGCCGAGTTCTCTTCGGGATGACTTCGCAAAGCCACGAGTTTCGTGCCGACAAGAACTACTAGATTCTCCAAAGGCACGACTAGAATATCAAGAGAGATAGATGGAAAACTAACCACCAAATAAAAACGGAATCAAGATTCCGGGAGGAAGGAAGGAGTCGCGAGCCGCTTCTTCTTCTTCTTCGGCACCTTCTTGGTGGAGGTGGCTCACGGCAACCCTAAGGGAGCCCTCTAGGGCCGGCGCCCACTAGAGGAGGGAGAGGGAGAGAAGGAGAGGAAGAGAGGCTAGGCAAGAATCCTTGATCTCTTGAATTGATCTCCAAGCCTTGCCTTTGCACCTTTATATAGTAGCCTCTTTATCGCCAAGTCTCCTTTTAACGGAATAAATTTTTCATAAGAAATTTATCTTATAAATTTTCTATGAATTATTCGGTTATGCCAAGATTTTATTATAACTTAATTTATAATAAAAACAACCATGTCTCCCCTTTTATTATGGAATAAAATTTACAAGAAATTTATTATATAAATTTTTCTTATCATGAAAAAATCAATTCATAATTGATTTTATAAAATAAAATAAACCAATCCATGGTTCATTTTAATTTCCATAAAAAGAATAAATTTCTATAAATTTCTTTATATAAATTTCTTTATCCATAATTTTATAAAACAAATCCGCTCGATTTATTTTATAATTTAAACCAAACAATTTGGTTTCCCTTTTTATTAGGGTCGGCCAAACCAAAGAGGGTGGGGACCCTCTTTGGCCGACCAAATCCAAGCTGTCGCCTCACGAATTAAACTCATTTAATTCGTCCAATAAGCCTTCAAAAGACTTAGCCATTTTAAGCATCCGATGCGTCTCTGATTAATTCAGATTCGACTTATCTCTCTTGATCGGAAAATCCAATTTTCAACTCGTTTTAAATCCCTCGGATTACTCGTAGTGCGTGTGACTAAATAGGCTTTCGATTTATGTTGGTCGTCTATAATCAACCAATTATAGAACGATCATGAGTGGCACCTAGTAGTACATCATGACCCCCAATTAATCGAAAGATTAACGGTTGACCTCAGAAATAATTCTGAAACCCTTCAGCAACTATAATGAGTTGTGCCCCATTCCCTTCACCATCTTATACCCACTTGGTTCAGGACGCGGTCTATGTGTGTCAGTCCCCACTAGGCTAACTACGTCACACCTAGCCCAAGTAATGTCTTTCTCGTCCAACGGATTCTAATTACTCTCATGTTTCCTAGGGATTCATACTCGGAACATGTTATGCTCTGGCCAGAGGCTTCGAGTAACAATCCGACGATAGGCCTTGGGTATACATCTCCTCGCAAGGAGTGGTGAATCCTTTGTATGCTGTTCAAACATCTTCGGGCACTTCGGCTTATACCCAACCATCCTGGGTCCACACCTCCTTAGAGATGCTTGCTTAAGATGTCAAAGTATAAGTCTCCGTGACCAAGATGACTTGAACACCATAAGTCAAAGGAACATCGCACTTAAGCTGCAGTAAGAACTTTCATTGACATATCTATATGTAGATTACCATATGAAGTTTTACAGCTAGTCACTCCAATGAACTAGTTCCCTTAACTAGCATCCATGTTTATCTCCGGACATCCCAATGTCACCAGCCAGTGAGAATCAGCTGATTAGAGAATAACTCATGCTAGTCTCAACAGAATTGACAGTGTCCATATTTATCAATTCATCGACTAGGGACAATTTCAATACTTCACAATTGCACATGTAGAGATAATCACTAGTTGTGAATTCATCACAAATTCTCTCATGCTGTGAAATGTATTGCGGACATTCAGTAAATGAGTTTAAGATCTCAATCAAATACATGAACATGTATACTCAAATAGTGAATATTCATTTATTAAAGTAAATGATTACAATCATAAGGCAATTGCCTTAGGACAATTCTCTCATATTACTAACAATGTACTAGGCCCGATGTATCGTATGATCTGAGCGTCACGAGCAGATACCAGTCTGATCCAGGAATGGATCATTGGGCGACTGTCAAGATAATCCTTAAGTACTTAAGAAGAACTATGGATGTGTTCCTAATATATGGAGAAGGAGATATGGTAATACGTGGGTATACAGATGCCAGTTTCCAGACAGATAAGGATGATTCCAAATCTCAGTCTGGATACGTATTTACTTTGAATGGAGGCGCAATAAGTTTGAAGAGTTCCAAGCAAGACACTGTAGCGGATTCTACCATGGAAGCGGAATATATTGCGGCTTCGGAAGGAGCAAACGAAGCAGTCTGGATCAAGAAGTTTGTCTCGGAACTTGGTGTGGTTCCAACCATTGATGAAGCAATACCGGTTTACTGTGACAACAATGGAGCCATTGCACAAGCAAAGGAACCAAGGTCTCATCAGCGATCCAAACACGTGCTTCGCCGCCATCATCTGATCAGAGAGATTATAAGTAGGAATGATATACAAATTGAGAAAATTCCCACTGAAAGGAATTTAGCGGATCCTTTAACTAAGGCCTTGCCTCAAAGCAAGTTTGAGGGTCATGTTAGAGCCTGTGGTATTGGATACCGTAGCGATTGGCATTAGGCCAAGTGGGAGTTTGTTAGTAATATGAGAGAAGTGTCCTAAGGCAATCGCCTTATGATTGTAATCATTTACTTTAATAAATGAATATTCACTATTTGAGTATACATGTTCATGTATTTGATTGAGATCTTAAACTCATTTACTGAATGTCCGCAATACAATTCACAGCATGAGAGAATTTGTGATGAATTCACAACTAGTGATTATCTCTACATGTGTAATTGTGAAGTATTGAAATTGTCCCTAGTCAATGAATTGATAAATACGGACACTATCAATTCTGTTGAGACTAGCATGGGTTATTCTCTAATCAGCTGATTCTCACTAGCTGGTGACATTGGGATGTCCGGAGATAAACATGAATGCTAGTTAAGGGAACTAGTTCATTGGAATGACTAGTTGTAAGACTTCATATGGTAATCTACATATAGATATGTCAATGATGTTCTTACTGCAGCTTAAGTACGATGTTCCTTAGACTTGTGGTGTTCAAGTCATCTTGGTCATGAAGACTTATACTTTGACATCTTAAGCAAGCATCTCCAAGGAGGTGTGGACCCTGGATGGTTGGGTATAAGCCGAAGTGCCCGAAGATGTTTGAACACGAAGCCTCTGGTTAGAGCATGACATGTTCAGAGTATGAATCTCTTAAATACATGAGAGTAATTAGAATCCGTAGGACGAGAGAACGTAACTTGGGATAGGTGTGACGTAGTCAGCATAGTGGGGACTGACACACATAGACCGTGTCCTGAACCAAGTGGGTATAAGATGGTGAAGGGAATGAGGCACGATTCATTAGAGCTGCTGAAGGGTTTCAGAATTATTTCTGAGGTCAACCGTTGATCTTTCGATTAATTGGGGATCATGATGTACTACTAGGTGTCACTCACCATCGTTCTATAATTGGTTAATTATAGACGGCCAACATAAATCGAAAGCCTATTTAGTCACACGCACTACGAGTAATCCGAGGGATTTAAAACGAGTTGAAAATTTGATTTTCTGATCAAGAGAAATAAGTCGAATCTGAATTTTCAGAGACGCATCGGAAGCATAAAATGGCTAAGTCTTTTGAAGACTTATTGGACGAATTAAATGAGTTTAATTCGTATGGTTTCAGCTTGGGTTTGGCCGGCCAAAGAGGGTCCCCACCCTCTTTGTTTGGCCGGCCAAATTAAAAGGGGGAGAACCGAATTTTTTGGTTCAAACTATAAAATAAACCGAGCGCGGTTTGTTTTATAAAATTATGGATAATGAAATTTATATAAAGAAATTTATTTTTCATGGAAATTAAAATGAACCATGGATTGGTTTATTTTATAAAATCAATAATGGATTGATTTACCATGATAAAGAAATTTATATAAAGAAATTTATATAAAGAAATTTCTTTCCATAATAAAAGGGGAGACATGGTTGTTTTTATTATAAATTAAGTTATAATAAAAACTTGGCATAACGGAATAATTCATAAAAAAATTTATAAGTTAAATTTCTTATGAAAAATTTATTCTGTTAAGAGGAGACTTGGCAATTAAGAGGCTACTATATAAAGGTACCAAGGCAAGGCTTGGAAATTAATCCAAGAGATCAAGGATTCTTGCCTAGCCTCTCTCCCTCTCCTTCTCTCCCTCTCCCTCTTCTAGTGCCGCCGGCCCTAGAGCCCTCCCCCTTTGCCGTGAGCTTCCACCACCAAGAAGAGGCCGAAGAAGAAGAAGAAGCGGGCGCGACTCCTTCCTTCCTCACGGAATCTTGATTCCGTTCTTCGTTTGGTGGTTAGTCTTTCATCTCTCTCTTGGTATTCTTGTCGTGCCTTTGGAGAATCTAGTAGTTCTTGTCGGCACGAAACTCGTGGCTTTGCGAAGTCATCTCGAAGAAAACTAGGCGTGGACGCGAATAGAGGCAGAGCTTCCAAGGGACGCTACGGTTGGATCTCGTCCCTTTCTACGAGTTACGCAAGGTATTAAGTAAATTAGTTTAATTTCTGCAAAATTTTAAATGTATGATCATGTCTCCACAACATAAGGTTGCATGCTAGATACATGGTTAAAATAATTTGAGAAATTATTTATGTTAAACCTTCCGCTACACGTAATTAAATTTTAAAATTACGAACCCGTATCCATGTCAACATGCACCCAGTCCCAACACGGTTAAACCTCCCTTTAAGCTTGATCGAACGGCTGGATGATCTCTGATTTGGCCCAATCATTCAGATCTTGATCTGTGGTCTAAATTAACTCTAACTTGAGCTCGGATTGGTCCGACGATGATAGATGGCTCAGATCTCATCGTTTCTTGATTGGACGACTCACATTAATCCATCTCTTGAACCCCTTGATGGAAGTCAAGACTAGCTCAAGTTTGACCCAATCTGACCTAGGTCCATGATCATTCAAACCTACAAAATTAGATTCAAATTTTAGTGCCAAAATACCTCAAATATACAAAGATTTGAAACAAAAGCTAAAATACAGACAATTCATGAAACCTAATGTAAATGCAAACGTAAGCATATAAAAAGAGATCAAAACATAGATTTGAGAGCCTAAATTCATCATCAAAATGGTAACTGTCTACTCCCCCACACTTACTCTTGGGCGCCTCGCACAAGCTAACTAGTAACTAATCATGTACCCCCAAGATTATTCTCAATCATAGTTAGAAGCAATTGAAAGGAAATTACCTAGGGTTGTCAATTCTCAAAAATCTAAACTCAATGGACTAGAAACTTGTCCTTAGTCAACAACTTAGTATACTTCATCCTTCATGACTCATTGAGATGAATTAAACTCACAAATCCTCTCTAGGGAATTTTTGGGTGGCTCTCTTCCTAAGTTCTATATTTTTGATACAAGTGGAGTTCACTCAAACACAAACATGATTCTTGCACTACCATAAGCTTGCTTATGTTCTACTCTCCACCATCATTCTTGACTTGGATCCACACCTACAAAAGCTTATTCAAACAAGTTAAGAAATATGAAATGATAGACATGAGATAGAAGTTTAGTGAACTTTGATACTAAAGAATCATGATAAAGAAAGTAAAGAAATATGGCATGATAAAGAAATATGGAAAAACAAAGAAACTAGTAGACTTGGATACTAAGAGTGTAACCTAATGAACTTTGCCACTTAGATGATCCTCTCAGTGAAATCAAAGCTAAAATGAGCAGGGAACAGACAGTGGCTCTCTGAAATTACTAAATTCAGTGATTCAGCCTCCTCTGATCGGTTCAGAGACCGATCAGACTCATCCTGATCGGTCAAGAGACTGATCAGGTCTTCCTCTGAAAGGTTAAGCAGTCTTCCGATCACTCTGGCTTACATCTGATCGAACTGAGCTCCTTCTGATCGGTCTGAGTGACCGATCTGACACCTCCCTGATCGGTCTAGAGACCGATCAAGTCTCGAACAATAGCTGAAAACTGCAGAACTCTGAACTCTCTTCTACCAAGATCACTTCTTTTCAATCACTACTACATCTAAAGTCCAACTAGCATCTTGTTCTCCTCTTCAAATTCAGTAAACTAACCCAGCACTTACTTCTACTTCATGATTTTTCCTTCTTTTTTTTCTCTATTTTTGAACTGCTATTCTATTTTTTTTTCCTTTTCTCTGCTTCCATCTTTTTTTTCTGCTGTTCAATGCTTTTGTTTTTCTTCTTCATCTGCAATTCAGATTCCATAACTTCACAACTTGGAGCATTCTCATGATAAT
>JAGFNQ010005052.1:209614-240607 GCA_024364735.1 Boesenbergia rotunda | reverse complement strand
CAATCAGTCTCTACATAAGATGTATCAAGAAATTCTTCACGACCAATAAAATCAACCTTAGGTACCTCTATGAGTTTTTCTGAAGAATTAGGAGAAATACTTTCCTTATCGTGCTGAAAAACACCTGAAGGTTCCACAAGAGTAGATGTAACTATGGCCTCCTCCTAGTCAGGTAAAGGCTTCACCTCAGGCTCAAGTTCTGGTGGACATACAACTAAAAGAGGTGATTCTTGGGTCCTTGCTTCCACCATGCAAGTCCCTACACTTTCATACTTATCCTCTGAATCTCCTGATATACCAACCAATGTAGGTGTTCCCTGGGGCTCAGTGCAATCCCCTACACCTATAGAATCATCTGCAACTGGAAATGAATCAGATTCAACCTCCAACTCAGCTGTCTCTGTAGCTAATACCTCCTCTGCCTCATCTGAACTAGAATATCCTCTCTGAATATCAAATACAATTTTATCAACAAATAACTCTGCCTCAACAGCCTCATCTGAAATACTCATGCCAATGATAGAAAATTCCTCTCTGGGGTGTTGTGGGAAGGGTAAAAGGACTTTCGGTTCCTTCACTTGAGCTGAAAATTTTGGAAATGAATTTTGAGCAGGGATTTCGGTAGGTATAGCTGCTGTAGGTACCCTAATTTTACTGATTTTTTCTTCTACTTCTTCCAAAATTGCAAGATCAATAGAAGAAGGACTTAGGCTTGAACTAGGGTAGCTTTCAATTGATGTAGAAACCAATTCAGGGCTGTTCTGAAATGGAAAATAAGTTGCTGAAAATTTTTCAGAACAATCAACCCCTAGAGTGTTTAAACTTGAAGCAACTTTCCCAATCCTCAAAGTCATCGCACAATCATACCCCTTAGGATTAGGACTATCTTGAGAAGGTAATTGGCTCAATCCCTAGGCTTGCATTTGATTCATTCCACTAACTATTTGTTCAATGTGTCTTTCAAAGTCTTGAAGAGCGGAATCATTCTTTTGTTGCCCTTGCTATAATAAAATTTGTTGCTGTTGAAGAATTTGTTGCATAATCTCTTCAAGCATTTGTTGTTGTTGATCTTGAAATGTAGCATAAGATTGCTGAAAATTATATGTAAGCTGTGAACTCTGAAAATCAAGTTGTTGGGGCTGATCAAATGAGTAACTGGGCTGTTGAAATTGCTGAAAATCAGCTTGAGAAGTACGTTGAAATTGCTAAAAATTATTGCTCTGAAAATTCTGATGTTGGGGCTGAAAATTCTGATTGAAAGGCTGAAATTGTTGGGGTTGAAAATTCTGATTTCCAAACTGAAAATTCTGCTTAAAATTATGAGAAAGCTATGAGGGTTGTTGAAAATCTTGATAAACTTGCTGGTCATAATGTTGGAAAGTCTGAAATGGAGGCTGAAAATTCTAATCTCCTTGCTGAAAAACCGAGTAAGACTACTAGAATGCTTGAGAATGCTGCTGAAAATTTTGGTTTTGCTGCTGTAAATTATGATAAGAAAACTGATCTTGCTGTTGAACTTGTTGGAACGATGGTTGTTGATAAAAATGAATTCTCATCATTTAGATTTGGATGATCCTCCCAATCCAGATTATAGGAAGATGAAAATGGGTCATTCCATGATTGAAATTGTCCTCTGAAACTCTCCATCCCTATTGAGTAGGAATATTTTCAATACCGCCTGCAGTCCTGTCATAAACCAAACACAAAATGGTAGCAAATGTATACAAAGAGATATAGCAAATGAAATAGACTCAAAGAATATGAAAATAAGATCATAGAATATGAAACTAAATACAAGCTCAAATCAAACAACTCAACTAGTGTTGTTCCCCGGCAACAACGCTAAAAATTTGATGACCCAATAACTAGAGTCACGAATGAGTCTCAAATTTAGATATTTATAAATTGAAAACCCTTAGCTAACAAAGTTAAATGTAGTATAGGGGCCTCAAGTCGTATTTTTTCAAGGACTAGTTAAGAGTGTTTAGTTCAAGCTTAAAAGTTTTTGTCGTCTGATTTGTTTTTGGGTTTTCAAATAAGGTTGGGGGTTTGATTTGCAAATAACGAATGAAATAGCGGTAAAAACAGAGTAGAATGAACTTAACTAAAGCATGGAACGAATTAGGAAATTGCAAAAACTACACTTAACCTATTTGCCAACTGAACAATTAAATTCGACGATGGAATTGAAGT
Organism: Boesenbergia rotunda; assembly: GCA_024364735.1. Lineage (NCBI taxonomy): Eukaryota > Viridiplantae > Streptophyta > Magnoliopsida > Zingiberales > Zingiberaceae > Boesenbergia > Boesenbergia rotunda. Next base: position 238,414 of record JAGFNQ010005052.1, on the reverse strand, counting down.
TTAAGAAATAATTGCAGGGAACTAATTGCAGAAATTGAAAGCTAGAACAAAACAATGCTTAAGAACTTGACTTGAAGTACAGTTGGAATAAGCTAGAGCAATATGAAGAAAATAAGTGCTTGGAACCAAAATTATCCTAAATTAAACACCAAACCAGTCTCTCTCCAAGTTTTCCCCTTGCCGTCACACAAAAGATGAGTTAGAGACCCTCCAACTCAAAAATCAACAAAGAAACACTCCCTGATCAGTTTGCTACGAAATAGTCTGTACTGCTCTTCCTGATCGGTCACGGAACCGATCAGGTCTTCCTCTGATCGGTCACGGGAACGATCAGAGGCGTCTCTATCCGGTCACGGTGATCGGTCAGTAACTGAAACACTTCCACCAAGCTCTCCATCTTGACGCACTGATAATCGATCAAACTCAAAAACCTTCAGAGCAGTTCGGAGAACACCTCTGAACGATCCTTCAGCGTCGGTAGATGGAGATCGGCGGTCAAACGTAAGCAATCGGTGGAACGGAACTCCGGGCAAAACCCTCGCCTGAGCTCCTTCAGCTACGAGAATTGGATGCAAACTGAACAAGAGAACGACTTCGATGATCTGAAAACTTGAAAACAAACAGGTTTGATGTTGGTCGTGCGATCGGAGAAGAACATACGAAGAAAAATGAAGAATAGGAAGAACTGGAAAACCGATCTCGCGATGCTACGAGGACGCCAGATCTGATCGGAGAATTCTGTTTTATTAGTTAGCAATGAACAGTTGTGATCATCCTTGCTGCATCCAATGGTCGGATCTACTCTGATCTGAACCAAATCTTCCAGATCTCCATCAACGGTCCTGATCTACTTCTCCTTAGCTTGAATCAATCAAATCTGCAACGGATGGCTCAGATCTCTCTGCCTCTTGAATGGACGGTTAAAACTCCCTTTAAGCTTGATCCAACGGCTGGATGATCTCTGATTTAGCCCAAACTTTTAGATCTTGATCTGTGGTCTAAATAAACTCTAACTTGAGCTCGGATTGGTCCGACGATGATAGATGGCTCAGATCTCGCCACTTCTTGATTGGACGACCCACATTAATCCATCTCTTGAACGCCTTGATGGAAGTCAAGACTAGCTCAAGTTTGACCCAATCTGACCTAGGTACATGATCATTCAAGCCTACAAAATCAGATTCAAATTTTAGTGCCAAAATACCTCAAATATACAAAGATTTGAAACAAAAGCTAAAATAGAGGCAATTCATGAAACCTAATGTAAATGCAAACTTAAGCATATAAAAAGAGATCAAAACATGAATTTGAGAGCCTAAATTCATCATCAAAATGGTAACTATCACCAAGCCATACCCTACAAGCTTTGGCTAATCGCCCAAGACATAGTATAATTGTTTCTTATCCAATTTTCTTAACTTTTGGGATATGCCTCTAAATTTCTCAATCTAATTGAGGTGACTTAGTTAAGTTTCACCCAAAGTTCGACAGCGGGACATCACAATTGTCCTCTCGCACTCTACCAAGATAAAATGTGTCATTTTGCTTTGGCAAACCCAACAACAAATGATCGAGGTAGTTTATGAGTACTAAACTTTGGTAGGCATATCGAGTTGACTTAATTAGGATAAATGTTTATCTAATCATGCATCACACACACACATTGCATATATTAACATATAAGCGGTAAAACGTAACATGGTTATGGCCCGTATACTACGATCTTCTCAAGCCAATGAGAAAATCGATGGTTAACCTAGGGATAACATCTTCTCCAAGTGCATCCTCTGGTCATCATGTGTCGTTGGCATCCTTCTTGTAACTTCATTCTTCAATAGACACTCCACTACTTATTTTGTACATTACAATTTAGGAAAACTTGAGTTATATTCAAGTCTAAATCTATTTTACAACTAGGAAAAATAGAGACAAGACACAACACGCAGCCCGTATTATAAATTACATTACAACATGCACACACACACATATACATCCAATCAAATTGGGGTTAAGGCCATAACCATGCACCATGTCATCAATCATACACAATAGATCTAGGACATTGATTTTATTATGAGTGCAAAAACAAAAATCGCTTATGAGCAAAAACAATTTTTTTTGTTGACTCCTTGAATGAGTCACTGCCCTAGATTCATCAAAATGAATCTGAGACCCTTATTGCACCATTGGTGCATCCTTGCAACAAAAATGCACAATCTGTTCACAACATATTGATGCAACTTCATCAACATAAACACCAAAGGTTATAATATTTTGTCAAGAGCAATCGGACTATAGTACGCTATCATATGAATGATGATGCTATAGTCTTTTAGTTTGATCGACACAAACTTTTGCATAAAGACAAAATACTCATACAGTTATATGCAACTCATAACAAAAAACTTATCCTACTTCTATATCACATATAAAAGTGCATAAAACTTTGTACGATCTTTCGCAAGTGGCTCTAATACCACTGTAGGGATCTCCCGGTGACATAAACACAAAACACAGCGAAAACAAGATCCCTCGAGCGATTCATGTGAAAGAAAAACTTGTACGAAATTCATCTATCTAATAGAGCTATCTATGTGTATACCTTTGAAGCGTGCCCTTGCGTTTATCCCGCTCGTCCAAGCATTGTCGGATCTCTTGCACGTTCAAGTGTCCGTGCCTCTATGCGTATCCACACGAACACGATCTCTCAACTTCGGAGAAGAGCTACCTTAGTTGTGCTAGCAACGAGAGGTAGCTCACAAAAGCAACAAGAACCCAAATGTGGGTTTTGTCCAAAGAGGGGAGGAGGAGGAAGAGCGGAAGAAAAATAACTTAACTTCATCCAAATGACAAGAAAACTCTTTTATACTCATCCCATGAATATGTAGAGTTTTTGTCCCTTTAGCTTCCCTTCATTAAAGTCAATAAAGAGTACATCTTCTCATATGGCTCTTCAACTTCTCTCTATTCAATGAAGAGAATCGTTTTCTCTTCCTTTATTATTAATTTATTAAACATTTTAATTAATTAATATCTCATCCAAATGTGGTTGAGTCTAATCTAAATGAATCTAACTCAAATTAGACCTTAATCCCATAATCCAATTGGATTCGCTTGAGTCTAACTCAATCAATCCAATTCGGATTAAATCTTAGTCAAACTAAGATCAATTAATCTCTGAAGCATCTTATCCTTAGTGTGTGACCCAATAGGTTCTTGCAACGTTGGCAATGTGTCTAAACCGCATTAGACACATAAGCAATGAGCGGCATCTAGTAATGCATCATTGCTACCAAGTAACAAGAAAATCGAGATCCGACTTATCCTCCGTGACTATGACAATGTATGACCTTGTCCCTCTATCCTCGATATCTAGATTGACCAATGAGGCATAGACTATGCCATCTTCGATCAGTCTATGTGTTTCTTGATCCACAAGTGGACCCACTCAAACAAATGAGCTCAATATCTCATATTGACTCATTTGAGCATGGTCATGCGTTTTAGTAGTCCTACTGGATCAAGGGGCCCACAGACATCACTCCCGTCATATGGAAGAGATTGATCCAATCTACATCACTCACATCCCTTCGCATAATTCATTATATACCCAGAGATCACTTTTATAGTTCACCCTGTTACAGGTGACATTTGACGATACCAAAGTATATAACTCCTCATGTAGGGAACCGTAATGACTTCAGGTCTAAGGACTATTCATACTAATAGTCACATGAGAAAGTTTATGACACTCATATGACAATCTATGAAACTTTCTCATGGCGGGTCAATTCAGTACATATTCTCTAATGTATACCCATGTGTCAACTTGATATCGCATATCCATGACTTGTGAGCTTAAGTCATCATTTGACCTACATGCTAGTCTCCATGCATTAATATTGTCCTTGAATATTAATGCTTAACTAGGAATGATTTAGTGTAGTGTTCTCTATATTATCTCACTATCGATTCAACCAATCAATATGATATAGATAAGAACCTACTACCCAAGGGCATTATTATACTTAGTTATTTGGCACAAGTATAAAGTAAGTATAATAACCAATCATTCCTTTATTAATGATAGAATATGATGTTGAGGCAATCGACCCAAGAATGATCTGGAAGATCATGGTTTTGATGTGTGTGCCAATAAGCTTAAGGTTAGGGTGTTATGTTGTATTTGATATATGTGTGATTGAGTTTGCAAGACTTGGAGAATCACACATGGAGAACATATCCGAGGGACGAGAGCCCAGGGAGGAGGACTCCAAGGGAAAGCTGGGAAGTGGGCTTCAAGGGTACACGTGAAGGGTGGCATGGAGGCAAGCCAAGGGAAGGCTTGTGTGCACATCCGAGGGACGAGAGCCAGAGGAAGATGACATCAAGGGGCGAGCCAAGAGAGTGAACCCGAAGGCACACGTGAAGGAGAATGTGAAGAATGACTGTAAGTGAGTGGGTAGTCGACTGGCCAGAGGGCAGTTGACTGCCAAAACTCACAGAGGGTTTTCAGCCTTCTACCAGTCGACTGGCCCAGAGGCAGTCGACTGGTGAACCCCCAAAACTAGCCGTTAGCTAGCAATTAATGCTAGGCCAGTCGACTGCCCCAAGGGAAATCGGCCGGTGCGGGGCTGGACAGCCTGCGAGGCTGACATGTTCTCTTATAAAAAGAGGACTTTTTCACATGTGAACGGTACAGTTTCGTACTGTAACGAAGAGTTGTTCGTGCATAGAGTCTTCATATCTTCCTCTCCCTCTAATCATTGCATTCTGTAAAGAGGAAGACAACACCTTTGTAAAGGTTTCTCCACCTGAAGGAGACTTTTCATAGTGAGGTGGAGTACGCGCGTGGATCCTTGGATTAGTCACCCATTTGAGTGGATACCAAGTAAATTCCGATGTTAGCATTGCTCTCTCTCGTTCTTTGCATATTATTATTTGTATTGCGCTAACTTCTGTGTAGAGAATTCAATGAAAAAGTGTTATTCACCCCCCCCCCCTCTAGCAACGCCTTCGATCTATCAATTGGTATCAGAGCCGGTTTATTTCGGAAGAACTCACCGTCGACCGGAGCAAAGTTAAATGGCGTTTCAAGAGGGATACAACACTGCACGGTCACCCTTCTTCGACGGGAATGACTTCGCATATTGGAAAGGTAGAATACAATACTATCTTATGAATGACATTGAAAACTGGATTAGTATTGTAGATGGATTCGATGCACCCGTCGACGAAAGAGGAGAGCCAGCACCAATGAGATCGTGGTCGAAGGATGTCATGAAGAGGACGCAGTCAAATGCCAAGGCCACGACCACACTTCAATGCAGGTTGTCAAAGGAGCAACTCAACAAGGTGGGGCCATTCAAGAACGCCAAAGAGTTGTGGGACAAACTGGTTGAACTGAATGAAGGGTCCAACGAGTCCAGAAGAGCAAAGAAGGACTTGCTTGTTGCCCAACTCCAATCCCTGTCCATGAAGAGCAATGAAACTGTCAGCCAGCTATATGGAAAGGTAAAGGAGATCATCAACAAACTCCATGTGATTGGAGAAAAGATTGAAAATCGGGATCTCGTCAGGTACGTCCTACAAGCCTTCCCAAGAACAACTTTGTGGGCATCAATGGTTGATGTCTACATAGTATCAAGGGATTTGTCAATAGTAAAATTAGATGATCTATTTTGTGAATTTGAACTGCACGAGCAAGCTAATGTTTTGGCCAAAGAGAAAGGTATAGCTTTTATTGTAGAAAAGGAGAAGAAGAAGAAGAAGGTGGTCTACTCCTCTTCATCTGACTCAGAGGAGCCCAGTGCCTCTATGGATAGCGACCATGAGGCTTTCATGGTAACAAAGATGTGTTGTGCTTTCAAAAGTTTTTCTAACAAGTCTTATGCTAGGAAAGGATCTAAAAGCAAGGGCAAGGCAAAGGACGTCATTTGCTACAACTGCCACCAAGAGGGGCACATGAAGAATAAGTGCCCTCAACTAAAGAGAAGAGATGAAAAGAAGGAGGAAAAGAAGAAAGGTGACAAGAAGAGGTTGAAGGGAAAGGAGAAGAGTGCCACCAACCTCAAGGCGACTTGGGATGATCCTTCATCCTCGGAGGAAGAAGAGAAGCAAGTGTCTCGCTTTGCTCTCATGGCAGTGGACCACTCAAAGTCATCAGATGATGAAAGAAGCTCGAGCAGTGAAGACGAAAGCGCTTCATCATCATCATCCGAGTCAGAAGCATCGGTAAGTGAGGTATACAACTTACCCTCCTCCACTTTAATTAAAATTATTTCTAGCACCAACATGGATTCAGCTAAGGCTAGAAGTAAGATTAAGGACTTGAGATATGAAATTACCATGCTTAGAGTAGAGTGTACAAAGCTTAAGGAAGACTTACATGCTTTCTCTCTTACATCACATGATTCATGTTTTGAAATTGAAAATAGGGAATAAAGGAAAAAGGTAGAGGATCTCACAAAGAAATTTAGGAAATTTCAAGTGGGCTCTAGCAACTTAGATATGATAATTAATAGTCAAAGGGTCGTCTATAATAAGGCCGGATTAGGATATAGGCCGAAGACCAAGGAAGTGACCTTTGTCTCACTCATGGATAGGATTGGTGCATCTAGGAGACAAGGGACTAAGGGAAACATCAAGAGGGCGTGGGTACCTAAGAAATTTTAAAATGATACTTGTGGATCAAAAATCTGGGTACCAAAAGATTATATTTTTCATGTTGTATAGGTGAAGGTGAAGGAGGCCTCAACCATGTGGATAGTAGATAATGGGTACTCAAGACATATGACCGGAGATGTAAGCAAGTTCACTACTATTAGCTACCTAAGAAAAGGGGTTTCCTTTGGAAATAGTGGAAAACTGAAAATAATTGGTAGGGGCACCATTGAGGTATCTCCTACAATCTCCATTCATAAGGTACTTTTAATCAAAGACATGAAATTTAATTTACTTAGTGTAAGTCAGTTATGTGATGCGGGTTATAGGGTTGAATTCCATGCTAGGAAGTGCCTAATAAACCAAAATGAATCCGATAATGTCATACTAGAAAGGTATAGAGAGGATAACTTGTATTATCTTGATCTTGCTTATGCTACTAACAATTTGTCTAAGTGTTTCATGTCTAAAGAAGAAGAAGGATGGTTGTGGCACCGGAGGCTTGGACATGTCAACATGAGAAGCATTGCAAGAGTGGCCAAAGAGGAATTGGTGAAGGGGCTACCTATGATCAAGTATGAGAAGATCAAATTGTGTGATGCATGTCAAGAGGGTAAGCAATCAAAATCATCACACAAAGGTAAAACCCTAACCACTACTACTTTACCATTAGAGCTTTTACACATTGACTTGTTTGATTGCCATAGTACTCCCTCACTAGTAGGGAGTAAATATTGTTTAGTTTTTGTAGATGATTTTTCTAGGTTTACATGAGTTTTCTTTTTGAAACATAAGGATGATACCTTAGAAATTTGTATAGGGTTCAGTAAAAGTGTAGAAAATAAAAAACACCTCAAAATTAACTGAATTAGGAGTGACAACGGTGGGGAGTTCCAAAATTCAAGTTTCTCACAATTTTGTGTAGAAAATGGGTATAAGCATGAATTTTCATGCCTAAGGACTCCTCAACAAAATGGGGTAGTTGAGAGGAGAAACAAAGCCCTACAAGAAGCTGCTAGGACTATGCTTAATGCATATTCCCTTCCTAGCTACTTTTGGGCCAAACCGATTAACATCGCTTGTTACATTCAAAATCGGATTTTGGTACATAGGTTCCTAGGCAAAACACCCATTGAGTTGTCGAATGGGAGAACTCCACTAGTTCACTACTTTAGGGTCTTTGGATATAAGGTCTATATTCTAAATACCAAAGATGACCTAAGGAAGTTTGAGTCAAAAGCCGATGAAGGAATCCTAGTCGGTTATTCATCCACTAGTAGGGGTTACAGAGTTTACAACAAAAGGACAAAGGTGATTGAGGAGTCCTCAAATGTTGACTTTGATGAATCAACAAATACTTACCCTAGAAAAGCCTCAATTGATAAGTATATGGAAGTTGTCCAACCCCTTGCCCAAAGAATCCAAGACTTACATTTGGAGGGCAATGATCAAGGAGGAGTAAGAAGTACCCTAGAGGACGAGGAAGAAGCAGTCAATGAGCCCACAACCTCTAGGCTCTTGAGACATCACCAAGATCACCCTATTGACCAAATAGTGAGTAATGTCACTCAAGGAGTAAGGACTAGGTCCTATTTTGGAGACCAAACTAGTTAAATCGCCTTAATCTCTTAATTAGAACCTAAGTCTATTAATGAAGCATTGGGAGATGTAGATTGGGTCTTAGCCATGCAAGAAGAGCTAAATCAATTTGAGAGAAGTGAGGTTTGGGATTTGGTTTCTAGACCCAATGATTGCACCATTGTAACCACAAGATGGGTCTTTAGGAACAAACTAGATGACCAAGGTAAAATCACTAGGAACAAGGCTAGATTGGTAGCTAGGGAATTTAACCAAGTTGAGGGATTGAATTATGATGAGACTTATGGCTCTGTAGCTAGATTAGAATCCATTATAATTCTACTAGCCTATATCGCTCACATGGGTTTCACACTTCAACAAATGGATGTGAAGTCGGCATTCCTTAATGGAATCATTAAGGAAGAGGTCTATGTAGAACAACCCCCCAGGTTTGAGGACCCTAACTATCCAAGACACGTTTACAAATTGAGAAATGCCTTATATGAATTGAAACAAGCTCCCCGGGCTTGGTATGAAAGGCTTTCTTCATTTCTAGTGTCTAAGGGCACTAGTAGAAAAATGCTTTATAACCACGGGCGTTCACCGTTGTCGTAGGCGAAAAACACTATTGTTAAAGGCCATGTTGTTAAAAAGGGTGGTCTACATTAACAGTTACAAACCGTTGTCGTTTATACTCAATAACAACAAAATAGCAATGGATTTTCACTGTTGTCTTTTAATGTGATCAACAACAGGTTTACAATAGTATTAAACCGTTGTTTTTGTGTGATTTAAGCAATAATTTAATAACAAATAAAAATCGTTATCTTTTGGTTGAGACAACCAATAATTTACAATAAATTCAATTTAAAAATAAATTATTTAAATAATTAAACAATATTGAGCAAACACACTTCAAACTATCATACATCAAAATATCATCAAATATCATACATCATATTGTGCAAATATCATACATCAAGATATCCTCAGTATTAGTCCAAACTGAGATAACATCATCAAAATATCATATACATCAAGAACCAGAAACTGAGATAAACAAATAGATGAAGACAGCCACACCCAAGTAGCTTCATCCAAGTGCAGTCAACCAGATGAAGACAGCCGCGCCCCTTAGCTTTGCACCATAAGCTGATTCCTTCCCTTGGATATGAATTGTCACAACAAATAGAAATATAAAATGAGCATTCATGCACAACTAAAAATAGTAGACCAAAAGATTCTAGAAGATAATTATGATACAAAGTTACCCATGACAGTCTAACAAAAGGATATGATAAACAGATAGAAGATGACTTTTAGTTTGAGCAATAAAAAAATTTGTGAAAGCAAGCCAAATTTGCTGGTTCGAAGCTTCAGCAAAATAGCAGAATGGTAAAGAAGTACATATGTAGATTCTCGAAAATTTCAGTGAATGAGCAATGCACTCATGGTATGGGAAAATCCAAGTGTAAACGTGATGCCTATTTTTTAGCATGTAGTATGATGCCTATTTTTTAGCATGTGGTATTCTCCAAAGTTATCTTCAAAAAGGGGATAAGGGCAGCACATGCAATAACTGAACCATCTCTTTCAACTACTATAAACGAACCCAACTACTATAAACAAACCCAACTGCTTGAGAAGCTGAAGATGATAATAATGTTTAAAGCACCAAACTTTATGTGTAAGTGTATCAGATGCCAAGTATCAAAGATGAGAAAAGATAACTAACTTAAGTTATGAGCTTCTTGATAAGGCCACTCTTCAAGAATTTGATATCTATAATTTTACCAAATTTTATAAGGTCACACTTCAGTGATCAAACATTAACAAGAAATACACAATATGAAATAACTGTCCAAATATGTGTTGACTATAAAAACTTGGATAATGACACCCAAACAGTTGACGCTAAGAGTGAACACTCAACCCTATTCACCTTTAATGCTAGACTTGTATGTTAAACTTGTTGAGTGTGCAACATCTGATAAGCGAGTTCACCTTTAATGCTATCACATTCAGAGAAAATGCACAAATCAATGAACTGATCCATAGTGAGTTCTAGTTCTTCAAGAACCTGAAAGTAAGGATGAGATAAATACAGTACTTCAATTAGCAATAAGCAGAATAAATATACCTTTGAAACTTCAAATTCCATCACAGGGATTTTTTTGGAACTAGGATCCATTAAGTGACGGAGAAACCTCGGCGCCCTAAAAGTTAAAGAATCCATCTCTTCTGAGGCAACCGCATACACCTAGAGATTAATAAGAAACAAATATGTTTAGGATATTAAAGTTAAAAAAACAAAATGGAATATGTTACAATGCATCATTTTACTTTGTCACTTTTGCAGAGAGCTGCACATTGAGCTTCTGCTTCACAGGGTGCCTTTAGATCAGAAAGATAAGTTTACCTACGAAAACAAGTGATAAAATATTTATATATTAAGCAATTACATGCGGTTAAATAATAAAGTAAATAGATATTATATATGTGATATGAAGCTAAACCCATGAATGAAAAATCCAACAAGTGTCAAAAAGTATAAGCAAGATCTTAGTATTTAATTGAATAACTATCGTGCACAAAGCTTGTAATAACTTTATTATTACCTCTTTTAACCATTTGAATAGAGCAGGAGAGTGACTTGTGCTTTGGATTCTTCCATATCCATCTTAACAAAACACAATCATTAGCCATCATGTTTATATGGCAAATAAAATTCTAAGGAACTTCATTGGATTCATTTCATCTAATACAATTTACATAATTTGTATTTTACTTGTATCAATGAACTCTTCACACACACAAAAAAACCAAGAATTTATTTTAAAAATTACAGGAAAAGAAGAAATCAGCAAAAGATTATCTATTTCATAACAATACTAAATTATTCAAGAGGTGGATTTAACTACATGCTGAGTTCTATCTCCATGAATTGTGGTTGCTGGAAATCCATTCCCACACAACTAGTGTTCTAATGAATCAGCTCCTCTTTTTATCTCCACAAAAACCAATGTTAGAGCATGCTGCAAAATGGAAAATGTTTGTAACGCCCGCCCTTCTCACACTAGGGCGGGGTTACGCGAACATAAATTTTCGTTTTAGCGGAAGCGTTTGAAACTTGAAACTTGAACATGATACATGTATAATCTTGTACTTGAACATGTAAGGCATGAAACCATTTAAACATCTTAGACATTGAGGAGAGCATGCTAGGTACCTTCACATTCTTATTTGCATAATAGAAGCATGCCACATAGTCATTTCTTAAGACAGAGGAGTAAGTATGAGGAAGGATAACATAATACTAAAGTTCTTTAGCAAGTATAAACTAAGTACTTAGCATATGAGCAAGAGTGAGCATGAAATATCCATATGAGTCTAATTATCTGCAAGTAGCAACTTAGTAAGTATGATTCAACATTTAACATGCAATACTCAGCATATGCATAACTAAATAAAACATGAGTAGATCTTCTTCCACCATGCCACCACCACACACATCTTTGCCCCTCCTGCTGCTCCCTTTAGTTTATCCATTCCTTACCCTTTTCTGTAGTACAAGGGAAACATGGAAACTATAAGCATATAGCTTAGTAAGATCCTTTCCTACTCACAAAATCATACGTTCCATCAAGTAGAGAAAACATCATGTCATAACAGTGCATAGCATTAAAACACTTAACTTAACATAGCATAAGGGAGCATATGTACTTATCATAAGAAGCATACTTAAACTTAACATAATTCACCTTTATAGCATAATAGTCATATAGTCATGACAAGAAATGCGAATGCAAGATGCTCTTTTGAAAACATGCATAGGATGAGTTCATGCATATGCTTTTCTTAAAATCATACATATAGGTACTTAAACATACATCCATCATCATTGGGGGATCCCGGCTTGTACCTCTTACATACATACATAATGCGCGCATCCCTAATAGGCCGAGGTAGCTAGTCTCTAACCTACTAGGGAAACTAGGTCCGTTCATAGTCCGTCGACCTAGGGGCATCCCCTTACTAGGTCCGTTCATAGTCCGTCGACCTAGGGGCTTCCCTTACTAGGTCCGTTCATAGTCCGTCGACCTAGGGGCTTCTCGGGAGCCCATCCCCTTACTAGGTCCGTTCATAGTCCGTCGACCTAGGGGCTGCATCCGGAGCCCACCCGTGGACCTTGCTAGGATCCGGTACAAGCCATACAAAGTAAAATAGCATACATGGATTTTATCATATCATAAGCATAACATATTCTTGTTTCTTACTAGGTCCGTTCATAGTCCGTCGACCTAGGGGTTGCATAGCACATTCTTATCATATCATTGTCATATCATGAGCATGGCATGCCTCTTATCTTATCATGAAGAGTGCTCTTAGTCCCGACTTACAGGGAAGCATCTCTTAGGCATTTCATCATACATAAGCCATGCTTAACATAAGGGTGCTTAAAGAGCTTAAACATAGACATGTACATCATGATTCTTAGAGCATGAAAAAGCATGGGAGAAGACATGTTATCACCTATACTACTCATAGCATATCATGAGTATCCTTGGCGTGCCTAATTGGGGTTGTAGCTTCCCCCTTAGCCCACATTCTCATTTAATCAGAAAATTCCAGCATATAAACTCTATGTTTAGAGCATGATAAACCATGAAAAACATTACCCTAACATCATACATTAAGGTAGGCATCATAGGGGAGACATTAGAAGGCATGTTGGGGTTGTTACCCCTTTTTAAGTCCTACTTATCATTCTTTACAGAAAATTCCAGCATACATACCTTAGTTTCCAAGCATGTTAAAACCATGAATAAACCATATTTACATCATATATCATCTTACATATCATAGAAAGGGTCATTATCAAGCATACTAGGAGTTTAAACCTCTCTAAGCCCTAAAAGAGGTCCTTGACCGAAAATTCCAGCAAGCCTACTCCGGGTTTTTGGGGGCTTAAGGACAAGGAAAACATCATATTATCATCATCTATTTAGTCACACATCATGAGGAAAAACATATGCAAGTATAGGAGTAGTTTAAACTCTCGCAAGCCCTAAAAACCTTCTTGGCCGAAACATCAAGAGCTTCATCCTATGTTTAAACCATTTTAGGCACTCGAACTATTGTAATGCAGGTGAGGAGATTACTTACATCCTTTCGCTTGAATTTCTCCTTCTCTAAAATCTTAAGGTGCCCTTGGTTGAAGGAAGGTGAGTGTTCTCCTTCCTAGCACTTCTATAGAACCCTTGACCCTAGTAGAGGGTAAGACCCTTGTAGACTTCTTCCTCCTTCCAATTCCCTAGGGTTGGAACCCTAGGGTGGTGTTTCGAAAAAGAAAAGGGAGAAGGGAATTTCGGTGGTGAGGGTGAAGGGGAAGAAGAAGAGGAAGTTATTCCAACTTCTCTTTCCCTTATTTATACTTTTCTCATGAAGAGACATGTCTCTTCACTTCCCTAGTTTTTAACAAGCATGTTTCTTATTCCCTCTACATGAAATATGGCTTGGTACAATGGTTAAGACATTGCTAGTGCAACTAGGAGGTTCAAGGTTCAATCCTTGCTTCCTCCTTTTTATCACATTTTGCACTAATCCATATCAAAGCCCATTAAGCCAAGCCCATCATGAAATTTCATAATATTAATAATATTCCATGAATTCATAATATTCCATAATATTTCATGATAATATTTCATGAATTCCATAATATTTCATATTCATGAATTCATAATATTTAATAATAATATTTCATGAATTCATAATATTTCATAATATTTCATAATAATATTTCATGAATTCCATAACATCTCATATTCATGAATTCATAATATTTAATAATAATATTTCATATGAGAAATTTTGGGGTGTTACAATCCTCCCTCCCTTATAAAAAGTTTTTCCCGAACTTTAAAATAATTCTGGATACTTTAATCATATTGCCTCCTCTTGTTCCCAGGTGGCTTCTTCGAATTGTTCGTTCCGCCACAGAACCTTTACTAAGGGTACTTCCTTGTTCTGCGTCGCTTGTCAGCATAGCTTTTCTGCCCACTCTGAGCAGTCTCTATCCTCTGGCGGATATTCTTTATAGCCTGAGTGGTTTCATCTATAATATCCGTCTGGAGTCCCATCTCCTTCTTTTGCTGGTTAATATTGTTCAGGTAGTGTTCAGCAATCAGAGCACTGCTGAACAGCTCCTCTGTAGTTTGGGGCCTATGAACGCTGCCGGCTACATTCAGGGCTATCTCGGGCCTGAGCATCTTAAGCATTAATCTGACCCTTTCTTTCTCTGTACTGACCAGCTCCGGACATAATCGTGCCAGTCGGTTGAATTGCTTAACGGCATCATTGACTGAGAGATTTCCCTGTCGAAATTCAGTGAACTCATCAAAGTGCCTATTTGTGACTCGCATATTAAAGAATTCCTCCAGGAATTCAGACTCAAAGTCCTTCCACTTCATCTGGTCCACTGACCTTCTAGCTTTTACCCGTTCCCACCACATCCTGGCGTCGCCAATGAGGCAAAACGAGACACATTTGATTTTCTCATGCTCGGGCCAGTCTAATAACTCTACTGTGCTCTCAACTGTCTTGAGCCAGGCCTGGGCGTCCCAGGGCTCGCAGGTGCCAGAGAACTTTTCCGGCTTCAGTCTCTGCCACTGAATCAGATAGGCCTCCTGTCGGACCCCTCGGGCTGGAGTGTCCGGGGGTGCTTGTGCAGTTGGAGGCTCAGTAGGTATCGCATTCTGACTTCCTTGCGGGGTTGCAGTGTTCCCCTGCTGGGTCATCAGGGTGTTTATGATCTGCTGTTGTTCAGTAACCTGACGCTGCAGGTCGGTAATCACTTGCATCATATTAGGTGGAGGTACTGTCTCATTATCCCTAGTACTACGCCTTCTAGCCATATCTATCATATAGACAGTAAATGACTACATAAGCCTTAATTCTACCTTCACTCGTTATGCAAGTATTAATCACCTTCATATCATGCAAGCATAAATCATTTCTATCAATATCATTACTATACATGCAATAATATAAGCGAGTTAGGATTTCTTACTTGGAAGCGGCAGGAGGAAGCTTGATGTGTGTGTGATGGAGGGGAAACCTGCTCTGATACCAACCTGTAACGCCCGCCCTTCTCACACTAGGGCGGGGTTACGCGAACATAAATTTTCGTTTTAGCGGAAGCGTTTGAAACTTGAAACTTGAACATGATACATGTATAATCTTGTACTTGAACATGTAAGGCATGAAACCATTTAAACATCTTAGACATTGAGGAGAGCATGCTAGGTACCTTCACATTCTTATTTGCATAATAGAAGCATGCCACATAGTCATTTCTTAAGACAGAGGAGTAAGTATGAGGAAGGATAACATAATACTAAAGTTCTTTAGCAAGTATAAACTAAGTACTTAGCATATGAGCAAGAGTGAGCATGAAATATCCATATGAGTCTAATTATCTGCAAGTAGCAACTTAGTAAGTATGATTCAACATTTAACATGCAATACTCAGCATATGCATAACTAAATAAAACATGAGTAGATCTTCTTCCACCATGCCACCACCACACACATCTTTGCCCCTCCTGCTGCTCCCTTTAGTTTATCCATTCCTTACCCTTTTCTACAGTACAAGGGAAACATGGAAACTATAAGCATATAGCTTAGTAAGATCCTTTCCTACTCACAAAATCATACGTTCCATCAAGTAGAGAAAACATCATGTCATAACAGTGCATAGCATTAAAACACTTAACTTAACATAGCATAAGGAAGCATATATACTTATCATAAGAAGCATACTTAAACTTAACATAATTCACCTTTATAGCATAATAGTCATATAGTCATGACATATAGCTCAATTGGTATTCAGGATTCATAAAGAACTAGATTTAAGCCTGGGTCTAGAGTTCGAATCCTGGGAAGGCAAAAATCCACGCCCAGGAGTGGGAAGACCTAGTATTGGTAACGGCACGGTCGACGGTCGACGGTCGAGACCGCCAAATGGGCCGCCAAATGGGCCGGGTCGTTACAATGTTAGTTGGTAAATATACTCACAACTGTAGCAATGACTGAAAAGTTTAGAGTAATTCAACAATTTAAGCAGAATAAAAAAAATTAAATTGAAATGTAGGTCGAGTCTTACTTTTCCATGGGCACCGGTATCTCTTTGGGTATGAAGAAGATCCATTAGGTAGCTTCTTTTGTCCGAATCAAGTACAAATTCCACTCTTTGATCAATCAAATTGGTACTTGAACCAACTCTTCCAACCGTAAGGAAGATATAGTTATAAAGGAAATCAGAAGCCATTCTCTGCAACTCAAATCAATGGAAACTTACTAAACAAATTAATTGCATCTCAATTGAAGATAAAAAAAAATGGAAAGAAGAAGAGACTCAAAGGCAACCAATGTGAAAAAACAGATATAGCTACAAGAAAATAGGATGTCGATGAGCATTTGGGAAGCTGATAGTTGGGTATCCAAGGTAGCCAACCAATTTAAATTGAATTGAAAGTACCCAATAATACTCGGCAATCGGGTTTTCAATCAGATTCAAGTTTTCTTAAAATTGTAGGATTCTGCAGATACCCATATGTTTTATGTGTTTAAGTTGGGTACTCAGGTTGTGTTTATCATCTCAATTGGAAAGATCCTAAAAATGCAGGTTTTACTGTCTTCCTTGAAAAACTTCAGGCAGATAGGAAAAAGTACAAGTGATACAAATGATAACAAAATATAATAGTAGAGTTGCACAATATAATAGATTGCACTCAATTTGCCAATCATTTTGATTTGAAATGGAATTTCATAATGCAGTCAGTGCTAGCTCTTTTTCAACCAAAAAAATTGCTATTAGCAAATGACATAGTAGCATAATTAAACAATGCTTATTGACCTGCTAGATTGTATATAATTTGAGATACCCAAACTATTAATATTTTTTTAATAATCATCAATGTCTTTATTTAAACTAACTTCACTGTGAGGATAACCAGCTCCACATTACTGAACACAAAAATAATGAAGATTTTCCTGAATAAGTTAGCAACTTTCCAGAAAAAAAGTGTTCCGTGAAAATAATGCTCCTACCATGAAAAATATTCTACAACAGTGATAGCACTCCACATGCAATTTTCATGCCTCATAAGCATATCAATGTGAATTTACACTTCAAAGATTAATTTTTTTTAAAGGTAACAGTAGTTCACCTGTTATATATAGGAAAAGACAGACATGAACAACATTGTCACATTCTGAAGCAGAAATTGTTGCATTAAAAAATTATGATTAAAAATGTTCCTTAACAGCTAACTTTTTAGAAAAGAGATCACCTAATCAAATGTTAAGATGCTACCAAAGCACAAGTCATGAGTTCCCAGCCATCTACTGTCCTATCAAATTTATCATCTATGTAGAACAGAGCCTGTGAATCACACTTACTGTCAGTTTAGTCAGAGAGAACTAAGAATGAAATCAGGATTTTAGCAGTATTATGGCTGGAGAAAATAAAAGGAATCATCAAGATGCCCACTGGACATTCTGCAGAAAGGAGCATATTCGATTAAAAAAAAGTACCAGAATGATATCAACGTTATGCAAGAAATTCACTTGGTGGGTCACGAGCATAATAGTGTTGGATTTGAGGACGCCCCCACCATTTAGGCAAAACAGCAAACACCTTGTGAGCCGACGCAAGTGACATGATGAATCGATGAGGAAGAAAGGAGGCACCTTGAAGATCTCTGAGCCGGTTTGTGCATCGACGGCGCTGAAGACGTCGTCGAGGAGGTAGACGTCGGTGTCCTGGTAAACAGCTCGGGCGAGGTCCTTCTGGAGGCAGCAGACGCGGATCACCTCCTCGTACCTCTTCCTGGCCATCGGCGCTCCGAACAGGATGTTGTCTTGGATGGTGCCGTTCTGGATCCATGACGTCTGCGCCACATACGCCGTGCTCCCGCACACCCTCACCTGCCATTGCCGATTGCATCGCCATACTCACAAATCTCAAACCCCCACAATTCCAAACTTGAAAATTAAGAATATCAAAACAATTTTACTTTCGGTAGAAAAACAAATAGTTATATAAATCTAAAAAGTTATTCAAAAAAAAAAAGACAAACTTCTGCTTTGATGTGGATCTCGTATCAACTCTCCAACAGGACCTTATCCTGGTTCATCAACACCAGCGCGGCCATGGACACGCCGTCCTCGTCCGTGCGAGGAGAAGTTTGAGGTGTCTTGTTTGTGTGCGGCGACGAGGAAGAAAAAGAAGAACGAGAAGAAGGAAAAGATGGCAAGGAAGTTTGAGGTGTGTTAGGGTTCGGCGTTGTCGCTCGCGGCGAAGAGGAAGGAGAAGAAGAACGAGAAGAAGGAAAAGATGGTTGAGGTGTATTAGGGTTCGGCGACTACGGCGAATGTAGAGAATGAACTAAGGGGAGGTCGCGCGGCGACTGAAGAGAACAACTAAAGCGGGCGTTTTCATTTTCACATTTTTGTTTTCGCGCTCGCTCGTTGTTGTGTATTACCACGTAAGCAACACCAATAGACAACGGTTATTTAAAAATTGTTGTCGTAACCAACCCAATATACATCGATTTTTAAAAAAACGTTGTCTTTGACATACATAAGACAACGGTTTTTTAACAACCGTTGTCTTTTCCGCAAAAAAATTTTCAACAACAACAGTTTCGGAAAAACCCGTTGTTAAATAAAAAAAGACAACGGTTTTTCAAAAAACCATTGTCTATTAGGTGTTGTTGAACCAAAAATTCTTGTAGTGGGGGTTTAGGAGAGGAACAATTGACCCTACTTTGTTCCTAAAATCTTAGGATAAGGACATATTTGTTGCCCAAGTGCATGTAGATGATATAATTTTTGGGTCAACAAATAATGACTTCCTACAAGAATTCATCAAATGTATGGAAGATGAATTTGAGATGAGTCTTGTAGGAGAGCTAACTTGCTTTTTAGGACTTCAAGTTAAGCAAACTAATGAAGGAACACATATTTTTCAAACTAAATATGCTAAGGAAATGTTAAAGAAATTTGGCCTAGAAAATGCCAAGGTAGCATCTACACCCATAGGAACCAATGTGAAAATGGATAGTGACATTGAAGGGAAAATGGTAGACTCTAAACAATATAGGAGCATGATTAGTAGCCTACTATACCTAACCGCTAGTAGATCTGATATACTTTTTGCGGTAGGTATGTGTGCAAGATACCAATCATGTGCCAAAGAGTCACATTTGGTTGTAGTCAAGAGGATATTAAGGTATGTTAAAGGTACCCTAAATGTCGGGCTTTGGTATCCTAGAACCCCTAATGTTGATCTTATTGGATACACGGACTTGGACTATGCTGGATGCAAGATAGATAGGAAGAGTACTAGTGGAGAGTGTCAATTTCTTGGGTCTTCCTTAGTTAGTTGGAGTAGTAGGAAACAACCATGTGTTGCCCTATTAACAACGGAGGCGGAATATGTGGCAATGGGTGGTTGTGTTTCCCAACTACATTGGATCATGTACACCTTAGCATATTATTGATGGACCCAAATGAGCTGTCACGAATGTGGATCTCAAATTTAGATATTGATAAAAAGCTGGAAACCCTTTTTGCAATCAAAGAAGAAGAGCGTAGTAAAGGGGCCACAGGTCGTATTTTTCCAAGGGCTAGTTCAAGTTGTTCGATTCGTGCTCGAGTTTATGTGTCGTCAAGAGTTTTGGGTTTCAAATTAAATCTGGTGTTTGGTTTCAATTAGACAAGAAAAATGCAATGAAAAGGAAGAAAGCACATCAATGAACTAAACAAAGGAAATGCAATTTATGAACTTAACCAATGAGAGCTTAATCTACCTAGGCAGCTTAACCAAATTTGGATAAAACACAAGTGATATCAAATGCTAATCAAAGGCTAAACAAATGATGTAACACAATAGCTGAATTCGCAATTGAAACTAGTGCAAGAACTCACTTGATGCAAAGGGCAGAAATGAAACAATTAATATGCAGAAAAAGAAATCTGTTGTGCCGGAAGCTGACTCTACATGAAGAAGCTGTAACTAACACTTTAGAAAAGACACTGATACATTTCAGCTTGGAAAACAAAGCTAGCAATGAAGAAATTTGAAGGAGAGAATCAAGGAAATCAGATCAGAGACTGTTCAATTTAGACACCAATCCAAAATAAAACTGAACGTGCAGGGATGCAGGAACTATTGCAGAAGTTCAACAAATAAATTGGACACAAAGCAAGCATACGAGCTGAAGTTGATGCACTAACCTAAAGACTAGAAAGCTTAAGTAGAACTCATGTACTTGGCACAAACTCATAAGCTTTTAGCTGAAATTACTGAAATGAAACTAAGCTTGCAGAATTATGCAACCTGATATGCACAGGCTGGGAACTACTGCAGAAATGAAATGAAGACTTCAGGAACTCAAGGACCGGAATGCAGCTACTGATTCGGTGAACAATTGAACCAAACAGTTGATTTCATAAATGGAAACTTGGAATTTGCTGAAACAATTAACTGAAACAATTCTGAAATGCCTAGTTTGCAGAAATTTAACTAACTTTGCAGAAATAAATTGAAGTGCATCAAATGAAATCAAGTTCAGAAATTTAATTCGAGTTCCTAGTAAATGAGACAAGCTACAACCTAACTTCAGAAGATAAAACTAAATCTATCTTAGTACACAATTCAGGAACTCAAGATTGGAAACATCTGAAACTGAAACTCAATGGCAGAAACTGAAATTGATACGCTACAGTTGAACAAGAATGAGAGAAATGGAATTGGTTTCAGAAACAATTCAAATACGAAGTAAACTAATCTAAGGGCATTACTACACTGAATGTGGATTCAATTTCTGGGATTAAACCTAGACTTTAACTGAATTCTGAAATGAACTGAAAAATTCAGAAATGAAACTGAAATTGTAGAATTGGCAGTGATACGCAGAAATGAAATTGGAATAAACTGAGATTAAGCGGAACCTTTAACTAACAAGTAAATTGTCTAATTGAAGTGCAGATATGAAACCTAATTAAGGCAGAATTGATTCAAATAAGCACTCTAAAACATCTGATATGAAGACAGAAAACGAAACAGTTTGCAGAACTAAGATTATAGCTGAAAACAACAGAAATTTCATTAAAACTAATCCTCGATCATTCCTTGTCTCAAGACCACCTTGTTCGTCAGGCAAGGGCAAGTCAAGAACCCCTTCAACTCGCGAATCAATGGGAAAATTAGCTCCAATTCAGATCCGCTCACAGATTGCAATCAGCTGAAAAATTCCAATTCGATCTCCTAGATCTCAATGTGAAAGGATGCGATGATGATTTGGAAGTCATCTGAGCTCATCCTAGTACCCCTACAGATGGTTCAGATGGAAGGAAATGGACGCGGTTGAGATCCAAGAGCTCAAATCACTGATCTGCCGAAACCCTCAAGCAGCTCTGCATCCGGCGCAAACTTGAGCTAAAATCGCCATGGAACTTCCTCCCAACGATCCAAATCTTGCTACAAGGTGCTGATCGAGTTGGCCACGCCTTCAAATGGAAGAAATCGCAAACAAAATGAAGAACAAGCGAGAAAATGAGAATAAAACTGAGCTCCAAATGGCGAAGACGCGACAGAGCAAATGGGATCTGATTTCGGTTTAAGTAGTTAAACAGTGGACGGCTCAAATTGTCCAGCGCTCATCCAACGGTTGATCTTCGTCCGATTTGATTCAAATTTTTCAGATCTTGATCAGAGGTCAGGATCATCCTCGTGGTAGCTCGGATCTTCCAGATTTGAAGCGGATGCTTCAGATCACCTTGGTCTTTGAATGGACGGTCTAAATCTCTCTGATCATGATCCAACGGCCAGATGATCTCCGATTGAGCTGAAACCTTCAGATCTTGATTTGATCGCTAGATCAGCCTTAAACCTAACTCGGATTGATCAGAAGTTCCCAAATGGTCTAGATCTAACCACCTTTGCATCGGACGGTCCAAATTAGTTGACGCTTGATTCCTTTGATCTTGTCCACTTTTGACTCAACCTTGACCCAACATAACCTAGGTCCAGGATCCTTCCAAGCCTACAAAAGTAGATCAAAAATTTAGTGACACAACAACTCAAATATAACAAGATTTACAATTAGGTCCAAAAAGAGTAGAAATTCTAGAACCTAGGGTAAATCCACAATTATACAAGTAAAATATGGGTCAAACACGGATTTAAACATATAAAATGATCAACAAAATGACACTTATCAACTCCCCCACACTTAAGCTTGAGCGTCTCGCGAAAAGTACTAACTATGTATCCCCTAGCTTTTCTCAAACATAAGTAGAAGCAATTGAAAAGAAATTACCTAGGGTTGTTAATTCTCAAAAATCTAAGCTCTATGGATTAGTATCTTGTCCTTAAATCAACAACTTAGCAATTCAACCTTCATGATTCATTGAGATGAATTTCACTCACTAAACCTCTCAAGGGAAACTTTTGGTGGCTCTCTTCCTAAGTTCTAAGTACATGATGAAAATGGAGCTCACTCAGACACCCATGCTTTTTGCACTACCATAGACTTGCTTATTATGTACTCTCCACCATTATTCATGATTCAAATCTACATCTATAAATGTTTATTCAAAAGTGAAAGATATATGAAATGGTAAAAATGAAGTAAAAGTCAAGTAAATAGCAAATTTGAATGAGTGGAAGACTTGGATGCTCAAGGATATTTTTGATGCATTTTGCCCTCCTTTCAGTCCATATAATGAAGTCAAAGTGGGATGGAGTGAGTCTTTGCAATGCCCTTCCAAAATTTGATGAAAAGAATTCATCAACTCCTTTGTGCCAATTTCACTCTTGTGTGCCAATCTTACTTCCTTCTCTTCCTTTTCTGATTTTTTTTCTTACTTTCGTGTCTCTAAAGATATCAGAATGATGGTGCAGATCTTCAGTTTGGATGAACTTTCTTCACTAATTGCATTATGCCAACAACTCATTGTGTGCCAACTTTGTTCTTTTTGTTTTTCTTCCTGTTTTTTTTTGTGATTTTTTTTTCCAAACTGCTTACTTCCTGATTATTTCGCAGCTTCTCCTTATTCATTCATGGTGTGATCAGCCTCCAAACTTCTCCCAGATCTAGAGCCCTCAAGTGAAACCAAACTCAAAATTCTGCTTTGTTTTCTTTTTTTCTGTTTTCCAAACTATTTTGTTTTTCTATTTTTTTCTTTCTCAGCTACTAGCTCACTGATTTCTCTGCAGCTTCCCCTTATTTTATTCATGATGTGGTCAGCCTCAAATGACAGTGGGAAGTTCACATGCTTCACTTGAGAATTTCAGCTCAACAAATTCAAGTTCCATCCATGGCACACTCAATTTCAAGTTGATACAAGCTGTTTTGTTTTTTTTTCTTCTTCAAATTCCAGCAACCCCTGCACTGATTCAGAAATATATAGCTGCAATTCAGCTCCTAGAAGAGTGGCCGAAACAATTTCATAGCATTCTTTTCACTTTAGCACAAAATTTCTGATTTTTCCTTTACACAGATTTTTTTTTCACTTGTTTCCACCTTGGTTCCTCAATTCTGTACAGATTTTCTGCTACAATTCAAGCTTACAACTTCAATCCAAACTTTAGCAAAGTGTTGCCAATTTAAGCTTCCATAATTCCTACTTCCCAATTTTTAATCCAAACCATTTGTGCTACAAACTCCATTGATTTCGAAATTTCTCATGGCACAGTTTTTTTTTCTGTTTTTTTTTCTCGTGCCATTACTTCCATTACAGATTTTTAAGATCTACTTCCTCCAATTCACAACTGAATTCCCATTTATCTTGATACCAAGCTCCACTCCAATTGGCACTTTTTGGCTTCAACCTAAAAATGAAATGAACCCCTTTTTTTCAAATGTTTCCATCACACTAGCCACTCCCCCACACTTAATCTTTTGTCCGTCTCGGGCAAAATAACATCAAAGAACATCCCCAAACAACAAATCCCTAGAAAGTATGGTTAGGAGTAGGAAATAAGGAAAGAAAATAGAATGAACATGATTATTGCCAAAAATTGACATGAAAAGGTAAACAAATTTAGTAGCCTCTATAGATGTGATCCAATCATTGAAATATGGTTTTGAAAGAACTTAAGCAAGTTCTAGAGTACAATCACATGTATGTGTCACAAAAATAAGGCTCATCCTCACTAGGTACAAATAATTCATCTCAAGTCTTCAATCAAGAATCCATGGCCAAGTAGTACTCAAGCATCCAAGATTTCATCCATGAACTCAAATCTAAAGTTTTAACAATCAAATTTAATTTGTTTTCAAAAGACTCTAAAATGTTATCAAGACAACCTAGAGGGATACATTTATTCCTACTCATGAAAAAAAGTATCAAAAGACATAAAATGGTATTTACAATGTCTCCTATTTATTCTTCTACTCTACTCACGCATTTATTAGCAAGAATTCTTTTTAAAAGAAAATTCTACTTCTAAAGAACATAAAAATGAAACATGCAATGAAAGAAAATGCAAGAAGGAACAAACTCCCCTTTATTTCTGGCGGTCGGAGTCTATCAAGAAACAACCTCCATCTTGGTAGTGGAGGGGTATGGGTAATTGAGAGTGTTCCCTTCCTTTGTTCAATTTAATGATGCATACCTCCCCCACACTTAGATTTTGCAATAAACTGTTCAGGTGGCCGAAGGTAATTTAGGTCCAAGATCCATTTTAGAGGTGGAGTGCTATGAGTCAAATTAGGATCATCTCCACCCTCTTTATTCTTTTTGGAAAATCTTCCAGGGGGTTGAAGACTATCTAGATGGAGTACCCACTCAAGAAATCTCTAGGACCCTGCAAAAACATGTAAAACCTTTCTCAAGCGTGTAGGGTAAGATAAAAGTGCAATATCATCAATCTCTACATAAAATGTATCTAAAAATGCATCGCATCCAATAAAATCAATTTTTTGTACCTCAGTAAATTTTTCACAAGCATATTCTACATGAGATATATCAAGAAAAGTTCCACAGTCAATAAAATCAATCTCAGGTACCTCTAGAAGTTTTTCACATTCAATTTCAGCATAAGAACTAATAAGAGATTTTTCACAATAAACAACTTCAATTTCAGGCTCATCTAAAAATTTTTCAAAAATAGTGTCAGCATAATATGTATCAAGAATATCATCACAATGCATAAAATCAAGCCTGAGCACCTCTAAAGAATTTCCATAACTATTTTTCACAAATGATGTATCAATATATTCTTCACATGCAAATCTAGACATCTCCCTGAAATTTTCTAAAGGAAGAGAAGAAATACTTACCTGATCGGGCTGAAAAATGTCTATTGGTTCTATAAGAAATACCTCCATCTCAGGCTCAAAATCTAGTGGACAATCAACTGAAATAGGTGATCCTTGGGTACTTGCTCCAATCATGCAAGTCCCTACACTTTCTGGAAATGGTGGTGGTCCCTGGGGCTCTGTGCAATCCCCTACACCTGTAGAATAATCTCCTGTGCATGCCTCCTTAGTAATACTTGCAACAACCTTATTAAAAAGATTAGGACTATCAATAGCAATATCATCACAAAATACAAAACAAGAAAAATCAGGTAAAGCTTCCTCTGAAATTAAAGCTCCTCCCACTATGTCAAATGTAGCATCATCAGCAATGAACTGTGCCTCAACAGTCTCATCTGCGGTGTCTATGCTCAGAATAGAGTTGTAACGCCCGCCCTTATATCTACTCTCGGGGCGGGGTTACGTAGCAACAATCATCCAATTTTAACATAAAATATAAGCAAGAGTGCAAGGACTAAGTGCTGAGCATGCTTGTCTAAAACTATCAAGTGATATTTACAAGTGCTAAGCATACTAGTCAGTACATGCCAATCAAATATCATGCTTGAATCATTAGAACATGGTAGGTGCATAGTAAGATAGTGAGGTTATACATTCCATTGCAAGACTTCATGAACTCATATCCTAGAACATCATTTGAAATATTTTAATCAAGAGTTATCCTATAACATGATAGGTTCACAATTAGTTCAACTCAGAACATAATCAAACTAAATCAAGTATACGAGAATTCCAAGTGTAGTCTCTATCATGCAATATCAATCCTAATCACTAACATTTATTGTCAAGGAAACATAAACATAAGCATAATAAAGTAGATATAAGAATCTTTCTTTCCCGAGCCACCACCCCACACATCTTCAGCCCTCCTGCCTCTTCCTTTAGTTTAAGTGTCCCTTACTTTCATCTGCAGCATAAGACAACACATAAACTAGTAAGCACAAATGCTTAGTAAGGATCCTGTCCTACTCGCAAAATCCATACGGAAGAATACATCATGTACACATAATAAATCATAAGCATAATTCATCATAGCATACTAAACATCCAAGTTCTAAGCAAGCAGTATAAAGTATCTTAAGCATACCCTTCACATATAATAAATGTTTTCAAAACAATTCCATAAAGGTATTACTTAAAAATACTTTGAACATCATATAGGGCCCAGTTGTGTACCACATCAAGCGCGTTCCCTAATGAATTGGGGTAGCGAACCACCAACCAATTAGAGCAGGACCCTTCCGTCCTACCGGAGCCATGACCTTCAGTTAACATGCACCCCGGATTTGTTTAACGACCCCCTTCCGAGTCGGGTACACAACTTCCAAAGTAAAATACTTATCATGCTTTTACATATATGCTAAGGAGTACTCCAAATCCACTCTCAAGGGACACACCACTCTTCAAGGGTGCTCATGATCCCACAGGGACACACCACACAACATAAGGGGTGCTCTTGATCCCATACTTAGTGGAGTATCCTTTCAAGCATTTTATCATACACATCACATGCAATTCATAAGGGTGCCCCATGGGCTATAAGCATGCTCATACATACATCATATTTCAACCACTTAAACATACTTTATATATGACAAGATTGGCCACATAAATCACATTCATATCATAGGAAGTGGTAGCATGCTTCATGGGTTGATTTAGTTCTTCCTAACCCTAAACCTAGGGTTTGGCCGAAAGTCAAGGGTAGGGGTAGCTTAGGTTTTTGACATCAAACATCCCATACAAGTATTACATATATATACATCATGTATCATACTAAGCATAGCATACATCATGGGGTAATCAACCTTCACAAACCCTAATGTTCATGCCTTGGCCGAAAGTTCCATACTAGGGGAATTCAAGTTTTCCAATCAAGCCTTCTATTTAAACATCACATGCATATACATATCATCTTACTAAACATAAACATATCTCATAGGGTAGTTTAACCTTCACAAACCCTAACTTTAGGGTGTTGGCCGAATGGTGTAGGGTAGGGGGAATTAGGGTTTTTGAAATCAAACATTCACACGAGCATTTACACAAACACCTCACATACATATCATGTCACTTATTAAGCATAGATTACATCATAGGATAATCATGCAACCCTAAACCCTAATCCTTCTAGGGTTGGCCGAAAGTGTAGGGTAGGGAAAAAAAGTTGGGTTTTTGTAACCAAACATTTATACAAACACCTTGTCTACACTATCATATAATACACTAAACATAAAATACATCATAGAGTAATTCAACTCTTAAATCCCTAATTTCCATGCCTTGGTCGAAACTTGTAGGGGGTGCAAACCCTAGTTTTTGTTATCACAACTTGAAGGAAATCAACATACATATATACCCTAAGTCCCAAGGGGTCTTCTCATGTATCAAGGAGTAACCAAGGCCTTCCCTTAAGGGGTGGCCGAAACTTACATAAGGGCAAATCCCCATTTTCGAAAACAACATGAAGAAGGAAATCATACACAACAATTACACTGCAGGAGAGGGGATACTTACATCCTTTCGCTTGAATTTCACCTTCTCTAAACCTTTAGGGTACCCTTGGTTGAAGGAGGGGTGAGAGTTTCCTTCACTAGAACTTCTCTAGAACTCTTGGCCCTAGTAGAGGCCAAGATCCTTGGATGGGGTCTTCTTCCTTCCAATTCCCTAGGGTTAGAACCCTAGGGTGTACTTTTCGAAAAAAAGAAGAAGAAGGAGAGGCTCTAGGTTTCGGTTTTGAAGTGGGGAAGAAGAAGAAGAAAATGAAACTTCTTTCCCCTTCTCTTATTTATACTATTCTCATGAAGGGACATGTCTCTTCACTTCCCTAGCTTTAACTAGCACGTTTCTTATTCCCTCAACATGAAATACTCATTGGTGCATTGGTTAAGGCATGGCTAGTGCAACTAGGAGGTTCAAGGTTCGATCCTTGCTTTCTCCTTTCTATATTTTCTTTTTATCACATTTTGCACTAATCCACATCAAAGCCCATTAAGCCAAGCCCATCATGACATTTCATAATAATGTTTCATGAATTCATAATATTTCATATGGGAAAATTTTGGGGTGTTACAAGAGTGATCTCCCTTAAGGTCCTTCATGGCATCGAAAATGCTAAACTGGACTACTATGTCTCCCACCTCCATCGAAAGGGTGCCAG